>CAJNIZ010004335.1:31694-100154 GCA_905231905.1 Symbiodinium pilosum | reverse complement strand
TCCTTGGACCCTTAGGGTTGTAATCGCTGTCCATCCCTGCGGTCTTGGGTCATCCCCATCTTGAAAGCCTCCGCATGCATCATGGCGTAGGGAAATGCCTTGGGCAATTCACTGTCCTCTTTTCCTCACAAACCCTAAACCCTGAACCCAAACGGGATCATCTGAATCAGCTCTTACCTAAGCCAACAAGATCTTGCAGCCTGCTGGCCATGGACCATCCTATTTTCTGGCTTATGAACTGTAATCTAAACTCCTTATTGGGGGTTATATAGGGCTTTATATAGTATAGGGTTTTAGGGTTAGGGTAGGGTTGCATGCAGCATGCCAACAACTTCAGTCAAGCCGTTTGTCCTGTGATGAGGTGCCATCTTGAACCCCAAGTTTCTGGTCTCTTTGTTCACCCAACTCTGGGGCTCTAAAGTCCCCCTTCAGTAGATAGAATATGGCTTTGGGTATATTATAATGAGATCCCCTTTACCCCATTATCTAGGAAAGGAGGACCATAGGTCGTTTAGGGTTTAGGGTCATAAGAACCATGCCTAGTTGAAGCCTTTTTAACCCATAACTAGGCTGAGGTTGACCAGTAATACCTACTTTGGTCTATATGGTAGTTTCCCAAAATTAGGGGACCCCAATATAGACCCCAAAATACTATACTCCTTAATATTGGGACCCCCAAGAAGGTACCCCCAATTTTGGGAAACCCCTATATGGAGCACGATAGACAGCTCTCAGGAGATAGCGAAGGGAGCGTCCCCCGATCCACAAGCAGGCCCATTCTTTGTGTAACCTGGCTTGATAAGGAACCCATACCCAACGCAGGTAAAGGGGCCTACTGAAAGGCCTTGGCAACCATCCCCCCTATGGCAAGTTTCCTATGATTGCAGATCGCGCATTCACAGTCCATACTGCTACGTCTATAGTGGAGTATGCGAAGGACATGCCTGGAGTCAGCTAGATGTGTGAAAAACAACGGGCTTCTTACCTACTCTTTTTCTTTAACTTTTGAATGGCCTACGGCTACTTTATCGTATTGCCAATTACAATACCATGAGCCCATACCTTAAAACGCCAGTGGAAATACATCTTGCCCATATCGGCAAGTCTGTACAAATATGTGAGAGAGGGATACCGGGATACCTGTAATCCAATTTGCTACTGCTTCATGGATTATACCTAAAGCCCTAAACCCTAAACCCTGAACCTAAACCACGGGCACTGCCCTCAAGCCCCAGTCCCGATAATTCATGAGTTCACCTGTTACTGCACCCCCTCCTTCGCCCGGTTAATCTTAGGGTATGAGCTGTACAAGGGAGATGCGAGCTGCCCATTCTCAAGTCGTTTCCATCCATGTAGGCTCCTACAACCCTAACCCCAACCCCCCAAGCCCTAGCCCTGAACCCTTTGCCCTAGTTACACCCAAACCCTATGTAGCCTTTGGACCCAAAACCCTCAACCCTAAATCCTGGAAGGAAATGGTAAAGCTTGGGGCAGGGGATGCGTCCGCCTGTCGACAGAGCGGCCGCTTTCTGCCTTGTCACCTGAATGCTTATCCACATGCTAAATGTTTAGAGTTTAGGGTTTAGAGTTTAAGGCTAAACTATAATCACCTTGAAATGGCTAGAATTCGGTGTGTATGGAGATCTCAATATGATATTGGACAATTTCCACACCCTATGTCCTCAACGGGGACTATATGCGCCCCTTGTTCTGGTTCCTTGTTTGTCAGAATCATTTCTTAGTGGGCTTTATGTGACAAAAACCAACATGTGTCCAACAATAAACGCAGAACAGGATCATAGTTTTGGCGGATAGATTGTCCTCCGGAACAATGAACCTCCTCTAAGAATCAACATAGCCAATATCGCGCCATCACATCATTAGGAGGAAGGCTTATTATGGAGTGGGGGTTGGGGTGGGGCGGGTTATTGTCAGCCCTAAAACCTACACCCTTACCTTAATGGCATGGTAACTAGTTTCCGGGTTCTCTCCATTCCCGGTATACCCCTGTTCACTCTACATAATCCCTTGAAAGGTGGGTGGGTTCATGAAGGGAGGTAAACCTTAAACCCTGAACCCCAAACCCCTAAACCCCTAAACCGCGCGTGAGCCCATTTTTCGGAAACTCTCAGATCTGAGTGCCTGCAAAGCCCAAGGCTTCTGCCTCATGGCTGTAGGGTTTAGGGTTATGGGGTTATAGGGTTATGGGGTTTAGGGTTTAGAGTTTAGGGTTACCCTAAAACCTATAAACCCTAAACTAGTTGCATGGGAGTTTCCGAAGAAAAGGCCCCAAGACAGACCCCAATACAATATCATGCCTATTTCAAATGGTCCATGTAGGTACATGGTGTATACTTAGGGCCCAAAGGGGCTCCCATATACCTACTTTAAGGCCCAAGTATATACCATATAGCTACATGGACCCGGTGGGTACCAAAAGAGAGCCATCCCCATATCCCAGAGGGTCCAGGTACCCAATATTTAGGTACTAGGGTTTAGGGTGATAGTAATTATAGTATAGGTTTTGGGTAAGTGCATGATTATTTAGTACTTGGACGCCTAGGGTATGGGATCACTAAGGCATTGGCCGTCGTTTTGGTACCCCCACTGCTGCGAATCCTGAGTGCCCTTGGATTTACAAGTCCTTGGATCTACAAACCCCGGGGCTCCAAATGGCCCAGCCCAGTATCATTCATAGACTTTGGATATGTCTAGGCTAAGAGCCCCTGCTTCACAAAGGATCGCCCCAGGAACACTGCGAGGCTGGCGCACAACAAATCTGATGGCCGCCCTAAACCCTAAACCCCTAAACCCTAAACCATTTGTTGCCTGAAGTCTGCGACTTAAGGTTTCTGCCAGGTAACTTCATCTATAATGTACCATAATAGAACCATAATATACTTTAACATATCATGACATATGTAGAATATACCATGATATACCATAATAGCCCCTGGGATGTGGGACATTGAATGTTTGGGGATCCCACCAAAAGTCGATCTACTAGAATTGAATCCTGACGGTTGGAAACTGTAATTTGCCTCCGCCTGGGCATCCACTGGCTAAATGTTTTTCCTTGTCGAAGGATTTGGCCTTAAAACTTTGTCCTGAACAACATGAGGGTAAGAAAAGCATGTCAGTACCTAGGTAGAAGAAACATTCTGAACATGCCTTTTGGTGGCAAAGAGGCGTGGCTACCGCTTCATAGGGATTGCAAACATCATAGCAAACCTGACGCTTCAAACAACAGAGCCACTCGTGTTTGCTCCTTGTCCAGCCGTGCCCTACAAAACAACACTCATGGAGTGGAATACTGGTAAACACTCAACTTAAGTTACCGCTGCAAGAAACCATTGTCATGATGATTTAAGCATATGATGCTAACTTCATTTTTGTTCCCTGAACCCCTATACATCTCTCGAGATCCCCGTTTCCATTTCGTGTTCTATGCGCTTTTCCATTTACCTTTTCCATTGGTGATGTAACCCTAAACCCTGCATGACTCTATGTGACCACCCTTCTTAATTCGTAGCCCCTAAATAATCTCTTGTAATTTCCTCAGAAACCCAGTATAGACGTCAGTCACTATCATGAACATACATAGCATCAAGGTCATTGTTAAATGATGCAGCCAAAATCTGTGTCCAAGAAAGACCAGGATGGGTCATCATACCTTTACAGACCTTCTTAGTATCCCGATAGGGGTAGAGTTTAGGGCGTACAAGTTATAATAGCCCGTACTGGGAAGGTCGCAACTTGTAGCAAAAAGTGGTGGTAAATAAAACGCAGCTCGTGATACTTCAAACAGTTGAGTAGTGTTGTCTTTGATGGTCGAACGAAAAAGTGACAAGTGGATTTTAGTTACCCAAACCCGTAGAATAAGGATACCCCGGCCGTCATAGCAATCGCATAATTTCACAGGTTGGGGTAACTAAAAGCATCCCCTCATCAAAGGAATACAATATCAATCGTTCCCTCCAACCACTAACATAAAGTGTGTCTCTTACATACCAGGCCTCTCATGAAGAATTTAATATGTAAGGAAGGGTGTTTGGGGGGAAGAAATCTTAAAATACTAGTCTAAACCTACCTGAGCTATAATTAACCAAGTCTCCTC
Organism: Symbiodinium pilosum; assembly: GCA_905231905.1. Taxonomy (NCBI): domain Eukaryota; class Dinophyceae; order Suessiales; family Symbiodiniaceae; genus Symbiodinium; species Symbiodinium pilosum. The sequence goes on along the minus strand of CAJNIZ010004335.1, from coordinate 96,037 downwards.
TGAGCGCTGCACCGCCCCTTTCGTCACTCGCCAAAGGCTCTGCTTTGCCAGGCGCATGCTTGCCGGAAGAAGCATCAAGGGCATTGGACAATTTCTTCTGAAGTCGTGAGCAGACGTCGTCAGGTGTAGCTTACACGTACATGCCACTTCCATAACTCTTCTGGCTGCAAGTATGCACTGCTGGCAAGTCGAACTGCTTGGAGACTAGGGTCGGCCATGTAGTGTCACAATGTGCAGACTGTGCCGTGTTCCAAGCAAAGGTCTGCGGATGTCAAGGCATGCTCCTACTATTTGCGAGAGGCAGTAACCTAGGATTCGTGTGCAGCGCGAAAATCTCAATGCCTACTGCCTCTGTTCCAGCAAATCTACATAGAGCATTTCACAACTACAGATTGCAGAGTGAGTGCCTGAACACGATCCCTCCAAACAAGGCGCCAGCATGCCGAAATATCCCTCCAGGAATTCTTGAACTTGAGTTTTTACGGGCAGTTCCCGAAATTGATCCCAAGCAACCCCTGTAGGTGTTTACATAATCCTCCTGCCATCCTATACATGCATGCATGCATGCTTACATACATACATAGGCACATGGGTAGTGCGTACGTACGTACGTACATACATGCATACTTGCATGCATCTCTCTACCTTCTCTGCACTTCTATTACGGTACTCATATCTTTTGAAGGACAACCCAAATCTATAGGATTGCGAGTTTATGCTCGAAGGGTTCCTCCTTGCGGCACATGGCAGGCATGTCATGGCCACTCTGAGGATGATGAGGGCCCCAAGAAAGGAACAGAAAGGGCTACACCAACCCACACTGGCCAGCATGGTTTAGGCTTTTAGGGCTGGCCCCTGAAGCTCCCACCCAGAGGGTCCAAGTACCCAATAATTAGATCCCTTTAAGGGGGACCTATTGGGGTATAGAGGGATAAATAGGGATATATAGGGTTTAGGGTCCAAGTACCCAATATCTAGGTACTTGTGTTTTGGGTGATAGTAATTATAGTATAGGTTTTGGGTAAGTTACACGATTATTAGGTACTTGGAACCCTAGGGCCAGGGATAAATAGGGATGACAGGGAGCCTGCCGGACGAAGGGATTGTATATGGAGGAAATTGAAAAGTAACAGCAGGACCTGTGGGAGACTTATGCTTACAGTAAGGACTCTGATACCCCATTCCTGTTTGGGATACCTTACTGTACGACCTAGAACTTCTATAGACAGATATAGATATCCTGATTCAGGGGTTGAGATATCAAACTTGCACGATACAAGCATCTAGGTAGGCCTGCTGAAGCCGCAGATGCCCTCAACCCCAAAACCTAAACCCCTGACGCGGAAGCCCTGACAGGACCCCGGCTTCGTGGAATTGGTTTACCTCTTTCTGGTTGAACTGGCACTCCTGTACCGGCGCTCAGGGGTTTAGGGTGTAGGGCTTATAAGGGAGAGTTGAGGAGGAGAGCCTTCCTGAAAGCATATCTACACAATTCCCGTATTCACAGCAATTAGAGTCCCTATATTACCATGAACCCGAGACCCTGAACCCTAAACACTAAACCCTAAATCACAAACCCTAAATCCTAATCCGCTCCCTCTTAAACACCCGTAAGTTGATACCGTGATGCAAATGCCAATGCTAAGCAAAACATGGTTTTGGGATAAGGCTTGTGTCCTGCACTCACCCAGTAACAGTCTATCATAGGGGCTTTAAGATGTTATGAACTATAGTCTAGACTTCTAGTGTCCCCCTTACTAACCCCTATAATGCTCCCCTCTATAACCCCCTTATGGAGTTTAGACTACATCTCATATGTACCAACTGCTGCTAGGTGGGGGCAGTACCCAGGAAAAGGCGTCCTGGCCTTCTGCAGGGTTAAACTGAGCGAGACTTCTCGCTTCTCCGGCTAAGGCCATGTCCATCTTAGGCGTAACACAGAACCTGTAGTCCCCTTACACCTGTTGTTTCAATATTCCTTAGGGTTATGCCATACATAAAACGATTCTTGAGGAGACTACAGGAACCATGAACTCAACATTGCTCAACATAGTCATGCATTCAAGGGTAGGCCCCCACCAACTACTTGTGACCAAGGGAAACAATGATGACTATGTCAAGATCATATATATTCCCAATACAACACTCATAGTCGGTGAGATATCTATACATAAATGAATATACACAGGTTGACATATTATTGCCATAGTGATTTTGAGGGCAGTCTGTTTGTTGAAGGCTCTGTAGCGAATTGGAACTGCGAATCTGCATTTTCATATGGCGCTCTATCAGCCGCACCACTTCACACTGCTGTGAACAGGGGCAATCTTGCACCACTTGGGATCGCCGAAGTGCTGTCATTTCCAGGGTATGCGTTGTATAAGGTGGCGCAAGTCTTCCTCCACAACAACTGCAGGAATACACTGGGCTTGCTATCAAGAAGCTTTGAAAATGATACGGGCAGAAGCAAGCCGTAGTATGTACAGGATATTCATGCTATAGTAGCCCTGACAGGGGCAGCCCTGAACCCTAAGCCATGTGCCCAATTCCACAACAGCAACTCAGGCTAACCAACATGTCCGGCCAGTCATGCAGCCTCCGCAAAAGCATGTAGATTGAACGTGTTTCCTTAAATAAGGAAGAAGAAAGAAGACAGATCCTGAAAGAGACACACATGGGTGGTTCCCAAAATGAGGGTTTCACTTTGGTACCCCTAAATATAAAGTGCCGCAATATAATCTACAACCACAAGGGGCCGATAGTGTTGAGAACAACCCACATTATGCGTTACCCTTAAGGCTACTTTAGTAGTGAAACTGAATTTAAGGGTTTATACAGGAATTCCTACAATCTGCCTCAAACAAGGCAGCTTTCCTATATCATACATGCCATACACGCTAAAAGCCTAATCTCCCAGTAGTTGCAAGGCCTCAAAAACAAACTTACACAAACCCTAAGCTCTATACCCTACCCCCTTGAAACCTAGGGTCTGGGTACCCCCTTCCCTAAACCCTAAACCCTCAGCCCTAAACCCTTCCCTGCGCTAGCCTCCATGAGTTGATTCATGGCCTGCTCCTTCGCCTGCTGGGGCTTTGAGTTTGGGCTTTGGGGTTCATGGATGGGACGTGGGGTTAGGGTTGAGTTACAGGACGTAGGGTTAGGGTTGAGTTGGAAGGTTTAGGGTTTAGGGCCCGGGGTCTAAGTTTAAGGTTTCGGGTGATCAGGGGTCTTGGGTTATGCTCTGCCCCTACCGGCAATAACCCCTACGTAAGGTAAATGCTTTCCTCGTATGATTTTGGGTACGGTATATTCCTTACCTCCTCATTATCACCAAGGCATGCTTTTACTTGGCTTCCTGGGCAATCATGACTGCAAGCGCTAGTGGCAGTCAAATTCGGCATTAAGGTAAGGGCCACTTCGATTATACCACAACTACTATAACCCTGAACCCTAAACCCTAACCCTGAACCCTACAACTATTGAGCCAAGGTCCTGAGGAGAAGCCAAGAAATAGGATAGCTTCCATTGGTGGTGCACGTAGGCAACCGCATTTCGCCGCCATATTAACGAACAACTGTGGCGCTCAGTAGCGAAAGAGGGAAGGGAGTCCTATAGTAGTCACTACAGTAAAAGCCGGGTGGAAGTTCCTGCAGCACATCCCCCTGTCCAACCAGGGAAAGAAAATCAGGAGCTAATGGACGCACAGCTCTCCCTGGAGTGGGTTCTGAGATCACATATCGGGCCATGCGGTCTAGTAACGCCCGGGAAAGACGGCCTGTTATGCAGGTCACTGGGCGTTGAGGGATACGCCACACTCGCGTGCAAGTTTAAGGAGGTTCTACGACTCTGAACGCAAGCTGTAACCCAAATAGGTTCGTGACTATTCGTGACTTTCTTGGAGCTTCCTTGGCTCGCGAAACCCTAAACCACTATGCGAATGCTACTGAAAACCCTACGCAACCCGACCTACCTTCTAACTTGGCCGCCATAGCATCACAGTAGACTAAGGTCACTCAAGATTTCCGGCAACATCCATGTGGTACATAGCCCAGTTTCCCTTTGATTGTCCATGGCTTTTCCATTTCGTCTTTTTCCAGTATTAGTTATTAGGGTACCATCCCCCAAGTATTGACCCTTAACCCGAAAATCAGGTTTTGACGCATGTCATGCTGGACATCCTACACGGAACGCTTTCTGAGGCTAGTCCTCAACCCAGAGGGTCCAACTACCTAACAGGGTTTAGGGGTAGTGTTTAGGGGTTGTCCCCTAAAACCCTTTGACAAATATTAGTATATGGCGTCCCTTATTAAAGCTACTAGGGAAAATATTAAATATCCCAGGGGCCTACCCAATGTTTAGGGGTTTAGGGTTGAGCCTAACAGGGCAGATACCGAGAGGCGCTAAAAATGGCAGACCCGCTATCAAGCACAACTTGGTAGGAATTATCGGAACCCCGGGGCATCTGTCACAGATGGAGGGGATACACAAATCAGTCCCTTCATCAGAATCTTAGTCCAGATCCTTAGGGCAGCTTTGTGCAACTCTGGACACATTGCCACTTCAGAGATTAGTGTTTTGTTGCACTGCTGCACATTCCAAACCCTAAACATAGGTTCCCGAATGTTCCCGCAAGCTCAACCAGTCATTGGCCTTCTCGTGCAGGATTAGAAGCTCCCGCGCAAGCTGCACGAACCTGGAACGCACCGGGCATCCTAAATAGTAATTTCCATTTTCTGTTCCACTATCCCTATGTAGCCCCGTATCCCTAAACCACTTTAGACCCTGAACCCTAAACCCTAAATAGTAGTCTCCATTTTCTTTTCCATGATCCCTATATAACCCCAGTATCCCTAACTTTAGACCCTGAACCCTAAACCCTAAATAGTAGTTTCCATGTTCTTTTCCATGATCCCTGTATAACCCCAATATGACCCCTTATAATCCCTATCAGCTTCTTCTTCTTCTTCTCCCAGCTCTCCCTCTCTCTCTCTCTCTCTCCCTCTCATGTGAGCCATAGTCTAAACTCCTTAAAGGAGGTTATAAGGGGGATAATAAAGGGGACTGCTAGGGGTTCTTAAGGGGGATACTANNTTTAGACTATGGCTCATGTAAACCTGTACCCCCAGTTACCTGCAGTTCATTATCAGTAGTGGTGGTAGCAGTAGTTGCAGTGATAACACTTAGTATGAATTACGGACTAAATGATAATCTTGCACCCTGTTTAAGCTCCCCAAACACTAGGACTCCCAGAATAAAACAAAAAACAGGCAAGACGTCTGCAATCAACCTTGAACCAGCAAAACGCAACACCCTCTAGATCCTCCGGGCCCCGAGTGTTCCTGCTGAGGCAGGAATCGAAACCTCTCTGCGGGCGCTACTTCTGCAATTGTATAACTTCAAGAGATAGAACACTTTGCGCCAGGTGTCCACGCTCAACCCCCNNGCCCCCCCCCCCCCGGCAGCCTAACAGCCACATAGATGGCATTTGAGCGAGTCTCGTCTGACGGAAGGCACGGCACGACAACCCTCTACTGTTCTGGATTCCTTGTGCTCTGACTGCCACTGCCGAGGCAGGATTCGAAGAGTACTTGAGGCAGTGCTTGTGCTGCCACGCTACTAAGGTCTCTTGGGAGTAATCTAAAGGGGATGGTCTAGATTCTGCTAGGAAATAAGGTCTGCCAGAGACTGCCTAAAACAAATAAGCGGCTCCCTTCACACGTTACAGATGGCCTCAGCAGCACAATGAGTGCAACAATATGTTGAACTCAGGAGCTTTGGGTAATGGGCTACATGAAGGCTTTAGAGTCCCCTCCACCAATACTACCCGCCCCTTCCCCCAGCCCGTAATAATGAAAATCCGCCCTGTTTGTATGTTATGGTACGTCTATTATGAGAGAGTGGGAAATTTGTCTCATTCTCGGGAAGACACTAAAGGACTTGGCACTAGTAACCTGCTGAACAGATGTACAACCTCTGCATTCTTTGGTGTGGCCGAATCAGAATCCGCCCTTCCGGTACATCAGCTACTTGTCCATCTGGTAGTATAGGATTTGACGGACATTTACAGTAAGCCTTGTGGTCAAAGTACGCGTGACATGACTTACTGCAAGCAGAAGTCATCATACTGCTGTTTTCCGTAGAGACATGACCTCTACGACTTAAGGCAAACTTCCAAAAGCGCCCACGACTATTAAAACGCCCCAGACCTCTCTTCTTCTTCATGGTGTCGGGTTTAGGGTTTTGCAATCCTGCTCCCCATTTTCGCAAACACCCCCGAAACGAAGCAGGAGTTGAGGGCATGCGTCCCTAGGGCTTCTTTTGTAACACAAATTTGCGTCCAAGTTGTTTTTTTTGTTTTTTGAAATGTTTCTTGTGGATTGTGATGTTTTTTTGGGCTCGTCCACATTTTGTCGGAACCGGCCGTTTTTCAGAAAATGGCAGTGCTTGCTTCCCGCACTCACTGCTTTCAGATTTTGCTCGGCACTTTTGCCCACAATCCGGCCGCAAAAACCCACTACCTGGCCGCAAATACCCGCAACCGGCCGCAAACCCAAAAAGAGTATCAAACAAATACTCCACGCTTGAAAGTTCGAGCTCTTTTTGCTCGAAACGGACCCTTTTTTCATGGCGGATGCTTTTTTTGCGTTTGTCATGCTTTTATTTCGTAACACAAATTTCCGTATCAAATGATTCTCTAGGTCTGTACTATGTCCCCAGAAAGCCCAAGATCCCTTCACGAAGGAATGTGCCCTAAATCATGTTAGGGAGTCGAGTATCATTCAAGGTTGGCCCTCATTGAGGGATAGTGGGCTTTCTGTGCCTTAATGACACCCTAAACGCTATCTTACACAATTATCTTGAAGCTTTGAAACTTCACCGCCGGGGAACTCCCAGAAGCCAACTTCCCCACTGTTGTCAGCAGAGACCTGACTTTGCCGTTCTTGCGCGTATGCACAGGCTTATAGGTTTAGGGTTTAGGGTTTATAGGGTGTAGGGCGGGGCCCCCATAAGAAGTATTATCGCATATTGGTGTTCGTTTGGTGTTTCCCTAATCTCTAGAAACGGCCATGGTAGGTCCCTGAGGTCCCCATATGCCGAAAGCAACTTAGAGGGACATACCCCAAATGAAGTCAAGCGAAAAGCCGAATCAAATTTAGGAATATACTCTGGGATCGTGTGAACCCTATGCCCTAAACCCTGTGTCTATATATATATATCTATTCATCTACTTATTCATTCCTTCAAGAAACGGGGTACCGGGCTCCTTACTGTTTTATCACACGTAGCAGCCAAACAATTGTTTAGTTTAGGCTTCAGGGTTTAGGGATTAAGGGTTTCAGGGTTTAGGGCTTAGGGCGTTATACTGTTGATAGGGCTTAGGCTTTCGCTGGCAGCAGAAAAAATCCGTAATGCTCTTGAAGGAGGACTCAAAAACATAATGAGGCAATACAGCAAGAACGAGAAAACCACCCCCCCTCCAACCCCCAAAACGTAAACCCTAAACCTTAGACAACCTTTAAGTGAACAACTCTTCCCAGACCCCACGCATGAAATCTTGCTTGTCTCACTTCCTCTGCAGAGACCTGCCTGCATGTAGGGCAGAACAAATCAACACACATCTAATTCCCACAGAGAGAGACGTCGGAGACCGCCCAGAAGCAAACCGCTACAAATGATAATAACAAAGCCTGACTTTTGTCTACCTTTGTGCAGGGTTTCTAGGTCCAACGTCCCTTCCAGCATGTTACGGTAACACTATAGCGGAGTGTGCGCTATAGGGGGGGGGGAGGTGATGTTCAGGCGGAGGCAATTATCAATCCAGAGCATTTTAACCCGTAGGCTTACAGTGCCAACTACAACTACCCTGTACTGACCATCTCTCGACAGTTGATAGGTATTCCTGATGCCAAACAAAATTTTCAACACGGTTGCTACTCCTTGAAAATCTGCGGGTGTACTTACGGCGATTACCCTACAAATTGAACATGGACCCCCAAACAACCCCTTAGTTCTCCCAGTTACCTACATAGTAAGCTACTAGGCTATGTAAGTATAGGGTGTATAGAACCTAGAAGCCATTATTTAGGTAACTGGAGCCCTTGGGAACCCTAAACCCTAAACCCCCTTTAAGCAGTCGTCATCTCAGGGCCCCTTTCCACGTTCCATGCAGGGAATAGATTAAAGGATTTAGTGTTTAGAGTTAGCATGACATGAAGAAATGTATTATGTAAGGAGTATGTAGGGCTTGTATTCCGTGATTTCCTACTAACAACCAGTAAGATATGCTACAGTCCTCGACCCTCAAAAGAGGACCCCTGCTTTTTCGAAGCCCTAAACCTATAATCTATAAATCTGAAGATCCCTATACGCCCCTCTATGACCCCTATGAATCCCCTTGCAAGAGGGCCTTTTCCTTTGTAACCCTAAACCCTAAACCTCCAAAACCCTGAACCCCTAGACCCTAAACCCCCCAAATCCTAAACCCTAAACCCCCCAAATCCTAAACCCTAAACCCCCCCAAATCTTAAACACTAAACCCTAAACCCCTCAAATCCTAAACCCTAAACCCTAAGCCCTACTTTTTGAATCTGCTTGCTATCCTGGCCCTTGGCATCCGGGCCGACGGAGCTCCAGCCTCCGAAGCTGTTAGCTGATTTCAAGGGAAATTCGGGAGGGGGTGGGGGGTTGGGGGTTTAGGGTTAGGGTTTAGGGTTTAGGGGTTTACGGGTTAGGGGTTAGGGTTTAGGTTCTGAAGGTCGCGAAAAAAAAGGGGGCTTCAACGGGATATAGGGTTTAAGGTTGTTCTACATATCCTACTTGAAAAAAGAGACTAGTGGGAAACAAAGGGAGTTTTCAACAAAAAAGAAAGGGAACCTACCTTATGACTCACTTGGGACAAGTATTATGACAGCTACTGTTCAGGATGTTGAGTTCAAATTTGAAAGTTCAGGGCTTGGGTTTCCAGGTTGCATATTTGCAGGGCTTATGGTTTGGGGCCAGCTTTGGGGAAGAATCGAATCGAGAGTGTAAACGTGAAGCAAACCTGATGTATTCCCAGGTGTGGATTTGCAAGCTCACCAACATCTTCCCTGGTGAAGCACCTAGGTTCACTCCAAATCCCTTTTCATGAATGTAATGCAGGGCGAACACCGGGAAGTAAGCGCAAAGCTTGCCAGCCACTCCCATTCAGGAAAGCGTGGCTATATGACGGGCTTGCTGTCCATTTAAGAACATGTTTGGCAGTCGCTGCGACATCGCTACCCAACGCCGGCTTGCTCGATAAGATTTTTCCAGGCCCCATTCGGGTTTAGGGCCCCGGCCAGCTGTGGCAATTCAAGAGCAAACAATGCATCCGAATCGGCATTTCTGCGAATGTTCGGAGGATTTCTGGTCTCAAAGTAAGTGGCATCTCCTCAACAATGCCCTCAGTTCGGATTGCAGGAGTCTTGGTGGAAACTTGTGGCCAATTCAAGGCCCCAAACTCTGAACCCTCTGTTGAAGCCAGTACTCGCCTGAGCCTGGTGACACGCCGCTTCACTCACCGAACCGACAATTTGTGGTCTAAGGCGCGCGTATGCATATATGGGGGGGGTTCCCCCAAAAAATTGGGGGGGGGAACCTTTAGCCGGCCCTTATAATAGAGATTCTCGTATTTTGGGGTCCATATTGGGTTCCCCTATTTGGGAAAACTACCACAGGACGTGTAGGCCTCCCCAACATGTCCGTGGTTAATTAGAGGTTTGCCTGCGCAATGCTGCCTGCATTTGCGCAGGCTCATGCTGTGGCAGTAGCGGGTTTTGTAAGCAGCCAGTGCTTTCAAATTTCAAAGCATCTAGGTGTCAAGCACACAATGGCACGCAAATGCCCACTACAAACCCTCATCCCTGAACTCGCATGGGAGTTCCATTGCCCTAAACCCTCATGCTGCTCTTTGCTTGCTTTCCTCCTTCTGATCTGTTAGTTCTTCTGGGCACTCGCTTCCAGGACACTGAGGCAGGCAAGCGAAGGATTGTAACAAAATCCAAGGCATAGAGTTGAAAGGGGGTCATGGGGTGTGTACATATATATAGAGATATAATGAGATATAGGGTATAGGGTTTCCTGCTGACAGTCCCCATAATAAGGACTATTGACTAGAGTATCTAGGGACCTATATTCCCATATTGGGGTCCCACTTATTGCTTATTGGTGGAAGCTACCCCATGAAACCGTATGTTGAATAATTGTCTCATGGCCGTTGCTAAGATATTGTGATTCAGATCACCTTCGGGGTCCCAGGAGAGCGAAGGGGTGCGGAAGGATGAAGTTTAAGGTTTCGGGCTTGCGGTTTACCAATTGGCCCACCAATCATGTTCTGACTTCCGCAATGTGGCTATGCGACTCTGAGTGTCAATTTGCAACTTTCCGACTGAGAGTTTGGTGACCTGGAAATATCGCTGCTATGGAATACAAGATATCCGGGAATGACAGTTGATTGCGTTCTCTGGCAAGTTATCATGGCAAATATGTCCCAAATCCTATTCGAATTATTAGTGCCCCTACACTAGTATACCTGCTCCAGATTTCGAATGCCTCTGGAGTCTAGGATCTAGGCGCACGATTTTCTCCGTATGATAAGAAACCGGCATTCTGTGCCATCATGCAGGTGGCAGGAGGATTTTCTCGACAGCGGGGGGCCGAGCTTGGAGAAACTCAAAAACATGTTCATGTGAGCCATAGTCTAAACTCCTCCAGTATCCCCCTGGATGTCCCCTATAGTGGACCCCTATGTCATCCCATATATAACCCCCTTGAAGGAGTTTAGACTATATGGCTCACGTATCACTCCTCACGCGTTGACTGACCCACCCCCTGAACAAACAAGCCCAAACGGGCTGTCCGAAACCGGTTCAGGGAAAACCTGTAACGGTAACCCTATACCCTAAATGCCACAAAAAAACCCTAAACCCCAGAACCGTAGACCCATTCTGTGAAACCAAAAAACGCACGGATGCCAGAAAACCATCTGAATCCTAGTAGCTGGCAAGAAGCTCATTAGTTTTCAATGCCCTACAATACCTGTGATCCCATTGATTACATACGAGGGGTTCCTCTCCAGCAAAAACAAAAGGAATAAAAGGTGTTGAAGGGATGTACGGGGTTTAGGATACAGTAATGGAGAATCGCATGGAAAAACATTGAGATCATTACTACAAAGGTGTAGGAAGTTGGGGCTACCGGTATCTCCGGTACGGGCATGCTGGCGACCACGTACCCGATGAATCCCAAACTGGGGCTGAAAAGCTAAACTTTTGGCGTCGCACCTCGCGCGCGCGATGCCGCGCTGTGTTGAGCCTTTGCAAGAGGACCTCGCGAGCAGTGCTTGGAAAGGAGAGCTTACATGCACAGGCTTCTGTGTCTCAAGGTTAAGACAAGAGCGGAGATTGCCACCTGGCTCGCCAGCTGTAGACTGTGCTTCTTGAATCGTATTCCGCCGCTGGGTCGTGCAGGTACCTGTATCTAGCTGCCTACGGCCTGGGCAAGATTTGTCAGGAAGGCTCCATAGCCCCATAGGCCTTGCAAACTGGACTGTACGAAGTCTGCGTATTCAGGATACAAAGCAGCACACCTCATTGGAATAGAGCTTCAGGGTGCAGTATGCGAGGGCTCTACACAGCTAACAATGGACAGCTATTGCACACTTCTTTAGGCTTGTACATTGCATCTCCTGAAGTCCGCATCTTTTGGACTGCAAGGGTATTGCCATCTTGTCGAGCCGGACCTTTTGCTGCTCTTCCTTAACCCTGACCAGTACTGCTGGATAGACTATCAAGGCCCAAAACGCCAAAACTTTGGCAACAACCCTGAACCCTAAGCCCATAATCTAAGACTTGGAGCCGTGACCCGAGCTTGGTTTACAATTAGTCTCTCCTGATGTAAAGGTATTACGAAAAACTAAAGTTATGCACAAGGATGAATGTAAGTGTAGGGGACTGCAGGACATTACCTGGTTCCCACCATGCCCTGTTACACCCTTAAGCCTAAATCCTAAAGGGGTCTTCCCGAACTAAGAGAGCCTTCCCTGGGTATCACTGACCTACGCTCTGGGGGAGTTGAGGACGCCAATGGCAGCCAAAGAAAAAGGTCGCAAAAGGGCTGGCTTATAAGGAAAAATTACACTACTTCACACTCCTGCCATAATTCCCAATGATTAGTAACTACCATTGGGGGCGATTTCGCTCGAGCTCATTATAACTTCCCAGCATGCAGCACTTCATACTTGGCGAGACAAATTTCTGCTTTGACGTCAGTGTCGAAGCATTCAGCTAGAAACCGACCACTTGCAAACTCCACACCTGACAACCCTGAACCTGAAACCGACAGACCTTAGCTGGGTTGCGCTTAAGGAACACAAGTTGAGCTACCACAGCAGGGAAACCGTATCTTCTACTTTCTATCTGTAGTAGTATGTATGGTAATTCAAGCTAGCCTCCTCACCAGCAACCAGTTTAGGGCTTAGGGGCACCCCAACTTTCCAGAAGCCGCATGACGCTTCAGGGAATGCCTCGCGGTCTTGCTTGGACTTTGGCTCCCACTTGAACGCCTTTCCAGGGCCACTCAGTAGAAACAAGCGAGGCTTCCTTTTAACACGGGTTAAGCCCTATATATTGGGGTTATATTGGGATAATGGAAAATCAAATGGAAACCACTATTTACTGTTTAGGGTTTACTGTCCCGCTTAAGTAGATAGAATATGACCTTAAACCCTAAACCCCTAAACCCCAACTTACTGGTTCTTCGTATGGAAAAAGGAAAAAAGGTAGATGAACCAGCCTTCGATGTCCAATAGCCCCATCCTGGTACTGCGTGTGCCAATGCTCCGAGCATCAGTAATTACATGAACCCATGTTTGGGGTTTAGGGTTGATTGAGCTTCAAACATCCAACAAAAAATTCAGCTCTAAACTTCTACACCTAAAAACATGAGTTGACATGGACAACTTAAGAAGCCATGCCTTCTTGAGGACATATACTGAATACTGGACCCAGCCCAAAATCTGGGATTGAAGATCCTGTTGTACTAAACCCTAAACCCTAAAGCCACTTATGGGGAAGCCTTTAAGCCCTCAACATAATTGGCCGTATTTGAACACGCTCACCCGTTTGGAGAGTCCTGTTGAGAAGGATTCTTCTTTTGGGTACATGAGCAAACGTCTGAACTCCGGGTATCTCCCTCAATTTCATAACCCGAATAATACTCCCCCATAAATCCCCTGTATAACCTCCTTGAAGGAGTGTAGGCGATGGCTCATACAAGTGGGACCTCCATCCCTTGAAATAGTCATATGATAGTTTCCATCGCAAGGGGGACCCCACTCTTGAACCCCAAATAATTACTATACATAGGGTTAAGGTTCAGGATTTCGGTTTATAAAGCACCACCCCCACCAAGAAAAAGAAAAACACAACATGTTGAGAAATTCTTATCTATGGCAGGGCCTCCAGCAGCTTCAATAGTTCCTTGCCCTCGATGCTGCCGCTACCGTCGCGGTCCTGGCGGACACTTCTCTGTAATCTCCCCAACCTCTCATAAAGACATGATTTTTTTACTTCCTTTCAGTTATCGTATTCCCTAAGGCTCTTGGACCTTCATAATGGAATTATAAACCCTAACCCCCGAAGCCCAAACCTTCCCCAGAAAGCCCGAAATGGTCCTAGGGGCCTTAGGGTTATAGAAGCTTAAACGCAACATTTTAGGAGTTCTCGGGCTGAAAAAACATGGACGCTGACATGGTCCCCTTCTGAATGGACTTTCTTCGTGGGCTTCCAGGTCAGTTTGGGGGCTCAGCGTTGGAATTAAGGTGTATGTGCTAGGGTTTGGGCGTCCTCCAGCTTGTCCAGGTCAATGATGGATTGAGTACGAGGAGGGTACAGGCTGTAGGGTGTATAGGCTACAGAAATCCATCAGTCCGGGTAGGAAGCACTCTTCTTGCTGGTGCTTTTGGGGCTGTGGGGGAGTGAATATCCGGATTTTTTTCCGATGTACATATGGGGATCATATCGGGATACTTTATAAGGAGCCACCCGCGCACTCTCCCTTTAACACCAGTAAGTCTTGCTACAATCATCGCGGCCCCCCTTCTCTACTACTTGACAAGCATCGGTCCATAAGAGACCTGAATGCTACGTAAACCTCTTAACACTGCTAATGCGATGGCTTTTCCAAAGCTAGATGCACAAAAATCCCGTCCGGGATGCCAGTAGATTTTCTGCGCCCTCAACAGCAGGCTGGGTAAACAGTCCGAAGCTCCAGGGCTGGACTCACAGAAGCATTCCCAGAGGGTAAGTACCCAATAATTAGGTACCTGGGTTTTGGGGAATAGTAACTATAGTACAGGTTGGGTAAGTATATGACTGCTTGGTACTTGGACCCTTAGGGATTCCTGCGGCATCCAGAACATGTCGGGCGTACAAACTTCTGGAACTGATCCACGTACACCTGGAGCCTAAGCACAGGACAGCCTATGTGGAGTTTCCAGAAATTTGGGGGCCTCCTTATTGTCTGCCCAAAAATGCGATCATCTTTCTTATCAAAATCCCCGAAAAAGGACCCCTAACTTTTGAAAAATCCATATACAGATTTGGTGATCCCTCTGAAGACGGCTCGTAGTACCATCGTATACCATGAAGCGCACAGTAGAATATACGCACCAGAGCATTCTCCTCTACACAATCCATGTGTCTTCTGTTTGCTGGCGCTTCTTCCTGTAGAACATCTACTACGTCTGCTGTCTGCTACAGGTTTCTCTACCCTAGATGCTAAGCCCGAAGCACAAGCCCCGCAAAATTCCAAACATGCAACCTAGGAAACCCGACTGCACAAGTGACCGGAAGGACATCTCGGCGAGCTCTACATAGCCTCTATGAAGCCATGGCCTATACACAAACAGATAATCCTACATGTGTATAAATTACATGTGCGCAGTTCAAATACCCCCTATGTATTTTCATCGGTGTATACACCAAAGTCTATATGTATTCGTACATGCGTATATATATATATATACATATTCACACATAAAAGTAAATTGGTAACAGATGTAGCGCGGGCTTCAGAGCACTCTTGGGGAGCGTGCTCGTCATCAGTGAAGCCGGCTTTCTTCTTCTCCCTAGGGTTAGGGCTTAGGGTTTAGGGGTTGGTTTTTGATTGATGGTTCGAGGTTTGGGTTTTCAGGGCTTTCAGGTCCATTCATGATTTGGGATTTAGGTGTTACAGGACGGGCGGTCTGGTGTGTATGTCCTATGAGCTGTTTTATGGCTCATGGTGCGTAGGGAAGAGTATATAATAGTTTCAGGTGTGTCAGGTTTGGGTATTTCGACTTTGGCTTCAAAGCGGAATGGGGTTTAGGGAGGGCTGTCTTCACGCGGGACTCGTTCGAAGGGGGAGTTCGGAAGAAGGGAGTCGTATGTGCGGCAATGATGGAAGCCTCAAAAGAGTGCAACAACCCCAATATGACCCCAACATACTGTAGTAGTTTCCATTTTCTTTTCCTTTATCCCTATATAACCCCAATATACTATAGTAGTTTCCATTTTCTCTTCCAATATCCCTATATAATCGCAATATACTATAGTAGTTTCCATTTTCTCTTCCATTAACCCTATAGAATCCCAAAACAAGTCCAATAGACTATAGTAGTTTCCATGTTCTCTTCCATTATCCCTATATAACCCCAACATAACCCCAATATACTATAATAGGGTGAGCCCTGGGAGCTCCTGACACGGAAATCTATTCAGAAGAATGAAGGTCATAGGGTCATCATCTCCCCCTGAACCGTAAATCCTAAACCCCAAGCCCTAACCTAAAACTTAAACCAAAAAAAACAAGCCGTAACCTAAAAAAAATAAACCTGAAATCCTAAGCCCTAATTGAATGTCCCTGTCCCGCAAGAATGTATGTATCTTCATTGTCTTGTCCATGGGCGAACTGCATCTGTAGTTGCAGGGGACGCAGCGGGACCAAATTGACAAGTGGCGTTTACAAGGGAAACTTATCCAAGTCCAGCAAAATTGTGACGTAACGTGCACGCGTGGCTATGCGCCAATATAACTGGGGCAACAACGAACCATCATCTCGTATACAGGGTGAAGGCGATGCAGCATGCTACCCCCGAGGAAGAAGTAGTGCGCACAGTAGCAGTAGTTATCTGTAGTGCTGGTCATGGCAGTGCCAATACAAATCCTGGCCAAAGGGCAATCACAGCAAGGCAATCAAATCTCAGACTCCAGCTGTGCCACGAACTCCAGCCGGCACGCATCCACGATGTCCACAAACATATCGAAGTCTACCAGGATCTCGCCGGGCACCCTGATCGCAGTTTCCCCAAGATCAGGACTCAGGAAGTCATGCGTATTGGGAATGGTCCTTCAAGCCCAAAGGCCAATTGTACTTAACATGGGCTCCAAAAATGCTTGAGGCAACGTAAGTTGGTGTACACTCCACGCATGGGTGACTTTCAAGCCAATGCAGTACTGTCTTGGCACCTGTCACAGGGGCCATGTCAGGTAGAATCGGTCAGATTGATGTGGCGCGCCACTCCAGCAAGGAACTCAGTCGTAGACAGTGTGAGATTTGACATGGCCAGCTGATGCCGTCACAAAAGTAAGAGATTATCTTCCAGTGTAGTTTTGCAAGCTATCCCACACCTTTTTGAGTATAGGTGCTCTCACAACAGGCACCACAATTTGGAGTATCACCTAATTAGGGAATATACTTGAAATCATATTAGGGATCCTAGTATCTCTTGGGGTATATTCTCTAATTCAGCGAGATTCGAATTTCCAAGCAAGCCCATGGCACGCATGCCTGCTGACTTGGGCTTCGATGATGCGATGGTCACCTCACCAAGCGCAAGCCCAGCGTCTCCGGGTTTGGGGTTAGCGTTAATGATGAGGGTTTAGGAGTAGGGTTAGGGTGAGGATTAGGGATTAGGGTTAGGGTTAGAATGTAGGGTCTAGGGCCTAGCGTCCCCTAGGCTTGCGCGGCCTTTAGAGCCCTTTGACACATGTTAGGGATATAGGATCTTTATGAAAGCAATGAAGGGAAATAGGTACAAGTCAAGTGCCCAACCCATAGGGAATTAGGGCCCAAAGCGTAACCTGCAGAAGTC
Source organism: Symbiodinium pilosum (assembly GCA_905231905.1). NCBI lineage: Eukaryota > Dinophyceae > Suessiales > Symbiodiniaceae > Symbiodinium > Symbiodinium pilosum. Next base: position 78,885 of record CAJNIZ010004335.1, on the reverse strand, counting down.
TTACTATTTAAGAAACCTCCGCAAGCCATGCAAGTCAAGGGCTTTGGATGGCCTGGATGCTAGATCCTTGTCATGCGCACTTTGCATGTCAGGGCCTTAGGTGGAGGCTCCAACAAAATAAAACCTGAAGGGCGTAACCCTAAGGGTCCAAGGACCCAAATAATGGGGTTTTAGGGCCCAAATACTATAGTGTTCATGGTATTTGGGCCCTAAAACCCTATTATTTGGGTCCTTGGACCCTTAGGGTAAGGGTTGTATGGATGATGCAGAAGATACTGGGCGGACGTGAGCACTTTTTACATTGGACACACTAGCATTCTACCAAACTACGGCCGCGAAGGAATTTCAGTAGCAATAGTATTGACGAAGCAAACACCATCTCCACCAGAGGCATATGCTCCAACCTCGGCATGCTGACCACAAAGGAGGACGACAATTGCTCGCAAACCTTCTTGATTCGTATGGGTGTGGAGGGGCGCGTTGGAGCCTAACCCGCCGAGAACCTGAAAACTTCACTACACTACAATAACAGTCACCCAATAGGCTAGTCTTCTGTGTTTTATGCGACTTTCTGACGGGCTAAAGCTGTTGCGACCATCAACCATTACCCCCTATAGTCTAAGTGCCCATTTGCAGCTCACTCTTGCAGGAAGAAGCCTAATTAATCCCCTCGCCCTAAAATTAAGACTCCAAATATATCAATACTCCGATTGACGTGTATTAGAACAGAATTGATTGGGAAGTTTGGTTTTATTCAGGATAGGGGAACCCTAGGGCTCCAGTTACCTAAATAATGGGAACTGGGTTTTATATACCCTATAGTTACACAGCCCAGTAACCTACTATTTAGGTAGCTGGGAGCCCTAGGGGAGCACAACTTCCAGCCCCAGATCCCAGGTAGTTTATGTCTGGTTTCGGAGTCTCAAGCCGACAGTCTCCGAGGAAATCTAACTAGGTCAGCAAATCACGAGTTCTTAGTGGCGTCTACTCTCTTCCCCAATAACCAAGGCTAAAAAAGTTTAAACTTAATAATGAAGACCCGAAAAGGACAAAAAAAAGTTAAAGTTCTTCTATTGGCTAAGTAAGTCTATTGTAGTACGATATGTATGGAGACTAAAGGAAATCAGGGGGCGCTTCCCCTGCTACAGCTTTCGGTTTCCCTACCTGGAACACAACAAAGACTCAGCCAGCTGCCGATAGCTTTCAAGTCCTGTGGGTGGAGCTTGGCAAAAAATGGAAGGTGATAGTGGATCTCACACCAAAGAGTTTAGGCTTTAGGGTTCAGAGCTTATTGCTTCGGGTTATTGAGGTCCTTTTTTGGTGGGCCCTCTCTGATAAGAATTATAGCGTTTGGGGGTGTACAAGGGGGGACTCCATTCATGAAACTACTCAATGGAATACATCTCGGGCCCATAGCGGTTCCTATGTAGGTACTTGGGGTCCTACCTACGTGTATACTATCTTGGTACCTGTACCCTTTGGGAAGGACATGAGCCCATTTGTAAATCGATACAACGGGATACATTGCTTTGAGGGGTTGCTGTCAGGGTGGGCCGAAGTATTGTGGAAATGCATCCTTCGATGTTTCGCTATCTGCGTATAGGCCCAGCAGCTTCCAAAGGACAACTGAGAGACTGCACGACAGGGCAACGGACTCTGTGGGACAGTGTGACGATGGCAAAGACACACAGAAAGCCCAATATCCTTTAATTCTGGCTCATATCCTACATCATCAAGAAAGCGCAAAATCCCTTAATTGAGGAACATACCTAGAAAATTTTGTGGATCCTAGTATAATTTAGGGTATATGCCTTGATTAGGGGATATTGGACTTTCTGGGCAGTCGGGACACCACATCTGCTTACCTCTTCCCCTTAACCCACCCCCCTCTCTTTAGGGTTTAAATAGAGTTTAGGGATCCCACTCCCCTCTCTTTGGAGTGTAAATCGGGTTTAGGAATACTACAACCACCCCTCCCCCCCACCCAGCTAGCATAGGACGAGAGTTCAGTTTGTTGAGTTCTGTACTGGATAGGGTGGGGAGGCCTGGCGGCCAAACCCAAAGCAACAGCACATCAGGCTGAGCAATTCAAATATCCAACTGTCAGGCACATGTAGACATTAACAACAATCCGCAGGGCGTGGTACCCAGCCCTGAGGGCAGTGGGTACGTCTGCAGCAAAAGCATCACCCTAAACCCTACTGAATGCCCTGCACCCTAGTGCCCTAAACCCTGATACCCGAAACCCTAGTAACAAAAACTCAAAATCCTAAACCGAGAATCCTAAATAGTAGTTTCCATTTCTCCATTATCCCAATACAACCCCAGTATGTTACCCCAATGGGTCCCTATAACCCTAGATCCCTGCCCCTACTGCCCTAAACCCTATATAGTCCCTATAGAACCCATAGGTAGTCCCTATAGAACCCATATGTAGATATCCCCTATAACACCCCCTAAGCCCTAAACCCTAAACCCCAAACCTTTTGTAGATATCCCCTATAACACCACCTAAGCCCTAAATCCTAAACCCCTAAGCCTCTTAAAGGTACCCCTAATTTTGGGTTTCCCTAAGCCCTAAACCCCTAAACCTTTTAAAGCTACCCCTAATTTTGGGGTTTCAGCCCGCTCCTCTATAGCTCTCTCAAGCTTCTTCCCGGATGGGATGCCTAGGCTCACTACAGCTCTACCTGCCTTAGGCTTTATAGGGCTTGAAGTTAAGAATTTAGAATTTAGGGTTTAGGATTTAAGGTTTAAGGCTATGGATTCAGGGTTTAGGAGTTAGGGCTTAGGGCTCATAAGGTTTGGGATTCAGGGGCTTCCAGTGTTCCAGTAGGTCTCTTTAAAGGGGTGGAGAGAGTTATACAAGGTCCTGGAAGTAAGGGTGGATAGGGGTAGGGTGTAGTACTGGAGAGCCAAATGGAAAAGGACATAGACAATGAACTTGAAACTGGATTTATGTAGCGATTTGTAGGGTCTGTGACCCCAATTACCTACAGCCGTATGGGTTATTCCTACTAGGCTGTAGGTTATTGGGGCGCCCAGCTCTATGGTTCACTGTGTGTTTTCAGGATTGAAGCGCTGCAGCCCCTATAACTGATTGCCCTGGTTGCCCCATTCCCTCCAAACCTTAAACCCTACACCTTAAAACCTAAATCCTAAAACCTAAACCCTAAACACGCAACACCTATAGTCCCCCTTAAGTAGATACAATATGGCTTTGGGTATTTTATGATAAGATACCCATATACCCCATATTCTATCTACTTAAGGGGGACTATAAGCCCCAAACACCTATACCCTAAACTAGTACGAATAGAAGCTTCGCGACCTTAATGACGGGCCTGTCTTGGTGCAACGGCCGCTATGAGCAGTCGTGGATTCTACGGTGTCTGGGTTGCTGTTAACGAACTTAATTTAAGGTACTTAATGAGGGAATCATATGAAGCACCGTGTATACCATATACCAATTATGGTCACATAACTTAAGCTCCTTAACAGCAACCCAGGTGTTGCTTCTACAATGACAGGCGCCTGTGTCTGAGGCTCTTCTGGGCTTCATACTGTGTCTACAGACCCACGGATATATGAGGTCTTCCCTGCAGTAAGAAAAAAATCCCTCCTTGTATGCAGGCCAGGGCATCAAGCCCTGGAGCTCAATACATAAGCCCAGAACCCCCAACCCTAGACCCCTCAACTCCCCCAAAAGCAAAGACTTGCTGGTTCTCAGTAGGGAACAAGGGAATAGAGTCCCTTTTATAACTCCTGCATAATACCTTCCCCTGTTTCCTACTCACCCCCAACCCTGAACCCTAAACTTCACATCATGTGTGTATATATATATATATATGTTCATCCCTTCTTCCCTAGTTCCCCCCGGTGAGAAGACTTGGTGATTGCAAAGTTGCCATCAGCATCCTCCATGGCAACCTGACTTGCCGCAGAGCTTGACCGAAGTGGAAGATTAAGGGGTTAGGGTTTACCCCTATATAACCCTAAATAACAGTAGATATTCTTATACAACCCTATATATCCCTATATAACCCGCATATATAGGCTCTAGGGTTTAGAGTAAGGATTCAGGGTTTCCAGTAGGTCCCCGTGAGGCAGATGCAGATTCTGCTATAGGGGCGCGTGAGCTACAACCAATAGGTTTCTACATAACCTGGGGCTATAGGGTTTATGGTTCAGGGTTTGGGGACTTTATGAGCCATAGTGTAATCTCCTTAAAGGGGAGTTTTATACCCTTTTGTCCAGTGTTAGGGGAACCTTGATAAGGCTAACATTGACAAGCTCATTTAGAGATGTATAGGGGTGAGGGTACTAGAACGGAGAATCACAAATTGCCTAGCAAATGGAGAATGAAATGGAAGCCTGTGGTATACACGAGTTATACTCTCTCTCTATACTCAAATCAAGGGGCCTCAAGCTTAGAGTAGGATACCGTCCTAGCCGCAAAAAACACCCCTAGACCCGCACAGTTCCGAGGTCTCAGCAGGACATCATCTGAAAGCCACTTTGCACTTCCCGTCTTCCGGAGTGGAAAACAAAATGGAGGCTGCTTCATCATTTCAGGTTCAGGGTTCCCAGAGGGCCCAGTAGACCTTAATGAAAGAGTATACCCTAAATGATCCTCAAATCCCGGGTGCTGAGGGATTGAGTCTTGGGCTCACAGACCTTAGCCGCCCCAGCGGCTTTTAACTAGGTAAGCCCTCAGGTCCGACAAACGATGAGCATGCAGCTTCGTATGGGCACTGCGCAGACCTGAACCTTACCTAGCAAGCAGCGTACTGAAACATGGGGCTAATGGTTCAGCGCGCTTGCCATGCACAATGAACGTACACATTGGCAACAAAAAGGAACTGCAGAGGAGCTTCTGGGTAAACCGTTCAACCATGAAATTAACCCGGATCTTGCAGAGCGGCTGCATGTGTTTGAGTTCCCTGTGACGGTCCCAGCTACTTGCGATTCAGCTACCTAGAACTTTGACTCTTCAGTTCCGATTTGGGAGTACCCAGAAAGCCCAATATCCCTTAATTAGGGAATATACCCTGAATGATCTGATACTAGGATCCCTACAATGATGTAAGATATATTCCCTAATTAAGGGATATTGGGCTTTCTGCGTAGCTTGTGTTGCCCGCGAACATCGCAAAACTAGGAAAGTCTAGACAGCTCTAAGCCCTGCTAATCTCAGCCGTTGCATTCATAACCCTTGTTGCTATGTACGTCGCTTGGGTCGAGAATGAAAAGATTACCACCCATGACCGTCCTTTGACGCCCTGTGCACCTTGTTGCCGGCGAAGACTTTCTTGTAGTTGTCGAGTTCCGACCTAGGAAGCAATTACAGTGCAGGGTTCAGGGCTTAGGCTGTGCGCGAGGCTAGCAACAGTACTAGGTCCATGCAATCCTTGAAGCCTAATTTAGGCTCCACGCAGAAAGCTCTACAAAAGAATGAAACCTAAATGAATCATGAACCCTCTGAAGCCCTGAACCCTAGCGGCACAAAGCCCTGGAGGCCTCTTTGATCCAAGAGGCTCAATACACCTCAATTGAGTTGAGAAAAGTCCACTCCCCCAGAAACTATCCCCCCCGATAATACCAGTGGATACTAGGGGGCAATTCATTGTGGCGAAGTGGACGGGCTGGTACTTGGGCGAGGGGAGCAATCCTCAATGAAACCATACGAGGATCCCTAAGATAATTCAAGATACAGGCCTCCAGTAAGGTGTTCTATCCCTATGGACCCCCTACATCAACCGAGTTTCCATTCTTTTGTCCAGCTTGTTGTTCGGTGTGATTCCGCAGACTGGGGGCATGCCTTCATTAAGACCCTTAACCCAAAATATATACACTATTATACTACAGTAGTTTCCATTTTATTTTCCATTATCCCTATATACCCCCTATAAAAAATATAGTGTATTGGACTTGGTATTGGGCTCCCTGGCATTGAAGCTGGGACCAGCCTGTCCAAGCTCTCTCAAGACTAAAGCCGAGCAAAAATACCACGCAGCTTACCCTAAGGGTCCAAGCACCTAAGAATCATATACTTACCCGAAACCTATACAACAATTACTACTACCCAAAACCCAAGTACTTAATTATTGGGTACATGGACCCTTTGGGTTACAGCTTCAAAGTACAAAGAGTGCCTAGTGACCCCAAAGTAACATGGAACCCAAATAGCCCTGCTTTGAAGGGACACTGGTCTTCATTTAGGGTTTAGGGTTTAGGGTTCAAAGGGCCCTTTATGGAGTTTGATGTTATTGAAAAAGTTTACGGATGGACACTTGATCTCCCGGAATGTCTTCCAAGCCCACTGCGACTTCCACCATGCTTTCTGTGTGGAACTAACATGGAACCTCCAAGGGATGCTGTCCTCACAAGTCTTGGCTATATGAGCCATTGTCTAAACTCCTAGTGATCCAGAATGTTTACTGTAAGCCCTAACGTTTTGTGAATAATACCTGCCCGGCGCTATTCGCATCCCTAGGGGTGAGGCTTGGACTACAGACTCCCAACCCAGAACTTCCAGGACCCACAAGCCCAAGCCCCATTCCCGGCAGTTCTTGGGATTGTCCTAAACTGTGCTGGAAGACATGGACGGTTCGTCTAAGCAGACCTCCTGATTCTAGGGTGGAGCTGGAAGGAACATTCTACACTCCTCCGGGCTAGGATGGAACTTCATATGAGCTATAGTCTAAACTCCTTAAAGGGGTTCATATAAGGGACTTATAGGGAAATACTATAGGGGTTATTAAGAGGCAACCCCCAAAGACGAGCTCAGTCAAGTCAGGTTGCAGCCATGCTAGCGCATGGCAGTTCTCAAGATCAGGGAACAGCAAAATGCCCCTAAAGCCAAGCTTCCCGCGGCACAAGGCCCCGCTCCACAAACTCCCCAAACCCTGAACCCTCAAATCATACCAAAAAAACAATCTCCGCCATAAACCCCGTCAGTTTTAGAAGTTATAAGTAGATATAAGTTAATGTTTATACACTTAACGATACCACTCCGCCCTCACAGAACTCATAATCCCAGGCCCCATACACTTTGACAACTCGCCTGCATCACTCGTGGAGTGTGATCGGCTGAGCCCTGAACTCGCGATGCCACCGCATAAGTCGAAGGAACCTCACTTAGGCTATGCTCTCCAAGGGGCTTAAAGGTCTATACGGGGATGTAGCGTCCAGAGGTCAGGGGTGAGGATTTGATCTTCCAGCAACTAATATGGAACTTGAAATGAAGGAGCCATTTGTAGCCTGCTGCTGTTTTGCATGGGGCCTAGAGGGCACATGAAGGATCCGCGTCAGTGTAGGGCCAAAACACATTAAGTCTCAGCCCCCCTTTAAAGAAACAGTGCTGCCGCTGCCGCTGCCACTGCCACCGCCGCTGCCGGTGCCGGTGCTGGTACTGTTGCTATTGCTGCTGTTGTTGTTGTTGTTGCTGCTGCTGCTGCTGCTGCTACTGCTGGTAGTTCTTGTGCTGCTGTGGAAGTTGCTGTTGCTCTTACTGTTGCTGTTGCTATCGCTTGTGTTGTTGCTCTTGCTGTCGTGGTTGCAGTTGTTGGTGGTGCTGCTGCTGGTGTTGTGGACTATGTAACATGATCACAATCAGCGTAGAAAAGTAGTAGACCTTGCGAAACCAAAACATCAAACAGCAAGCTCAGCTTCAAAGCAAAAAGTGAGGGTCCCGTCCAACAGAGATGCACGCAATGTGCTGTACAATGGTGGGGGCCTGTATTAGATGATGTTCTGATTCGGAGTTTAAGTCTCATTAGGGTAGAACAGTGGGGGCCTTTATTACATGATATTCCGATTTCTGCAGGAAGCTTGCAGGTGAGGGGTACTGGTCTAAGGCGCACTGGGGCCATATGGTGAATTCCCTACCCTAGACCCTCTGTAGACCCTATAGAACCCCAAAAAAATCTACCTTATATACCAATTAAAAACCCCGGGGCTCCCAGTTACCTAAATAGTAGGCTACTGGGCTATGGAACTATAGGGTATATGGAACACAGAACCTATTATCTAGATAACTGGGGCCCTAGGGCAATGTATTGTCTTACTCCCAAATTGTGACCAGGCCTGAACTCGAAGATGTTGTGTCCTTGGGCTTTGCCAGAGATCTGGATTGGCCCGCGCGGTACCCGGCCGGTAAAAAATCATCTTGAAACTGCAACAACTCTGACACGGTAAAACCTGCCCAAACACAAAAGCCGTCATCTACCATACCTCGAAACTGTGCTTTATGTTTACAAGGCTTTTGGAATCGATTTCTGGACGGGGCATGGCGTGACAAGGTACATTCGTCAGCAATGAATTTAACAAAAACTCAACATTAAGAATCTCTTTTTCAACGCCAAGGCTGATGGCAGGCCCCGGTGATCCTTGCAATGGCAAAGCTCCAAAGCCTTTACCTTAGTACCATGGCTAACCTAAACCACAAGCAAGCAATTGAGGGATGGACTCGCGGAAGTCAAGCCTTAGCTCCGCATGAAACCCAAGGGGTCCAAGTACCCAATAATTAGGTACTTGGGTTTGGGGTAATAGTAATTATGGTACAGGTTTTGGGTGAGTATATAATTATTGGGTACTTGGACCCTTAGGGAAAATTGAACCTTCATTCAGCACACTGTCTTTCAATTGCTCTGAATCAGGAACTTGACAGGGAACTCGTAGGGATGCTGCAGCTGTTTACCTTACAAATGGTTAAGGTAGTCATACCACCTGATGAGTATGGATTCTTCTGCGAACCTTTAAGGTTTCTTACATCCCCAGGGATCTATAGTCCCCCTTAAGTAGATAGAACATGGCTTTGGGTATCTTACAATAAGATCCCCATATACCCCATATTCTATCTACTAAAGGGGACTAAGAATGTCCAGAAGTCAGTATCCTTTGTAGAACTTAAGGCCTGGTAATATTCGTAGACTTGGATGAGATGGTGTTCATTGGCCCTTGTAAGAATCCTTGTTCACTACAGCCCAGGAGCCTACTACGCTTCTACGGTTTCATGGGACAGCCGTCAGTCATTTCAGTCGAGTAGACAGTACACAGCAAAAGACTCCAATTGTTCACCTAGCTAAACCTGCACAATTGACTATGAGTTGGCGGCGCCCGGCGTTTGAAAGTTTGAGATGCTGCGCGCAGCATGTGGGGCTGAAAGCTCCGCAATGCTCCAGAGGGTGGGAAAAGCTTTAGGGTTCGCATGTGAGCTACAGTCTAAGCTCCTAGCATCCCCCTTAATAACCCCTATAGCACTCCCCTATATAAACCCCTAAATAAACACCCTTTGAGTCATTGAGGAGTTTTGACTATAGCTTATGTCAGCTAGGAAGTGGCCTATGTAATCAGAAGTACGGAGACGACTCCAGGCAATCTCCGCCTACCCCTCCCTACCCCTGAACCCAACTCCCTAATCAGTGGGTACTCCGAAAGCCCAAGATCCTCTAATTAAGGAATCTACCTTACACAGATGATACTAAGATTCCTAATCTGATTCAGGGTATATTTCTTAATCAAAGGGAGATTGGGCTTTCTGGAGTTCTAGTATACCTGAATCAAACATGTACCCTCAATATCCCTTAACGAGACTAACTAAGTAAGATCTCAAGCGTTATCTCAGGTGCATCCTTTGACTGGGGGTAATCCGCGTGCACCCCCATAACTAGCCCAAAGAGGAACTACATAAGAGCCCCGAGGTAAGAATAATAACGCTACATTGTTGCGCAGTGCCAGCTTCTAGATAGGAGCTTTTGGTAACCTCAGCACCACACAAGCAGGTCCTCCATCTTGTTCTATCTGATCATAGATCGTCTACGTCTTAGCTTTTACCCCGCGGTGACACCTACTTTGGACCTTGAAATCAAGAAACTAGTGCCTACGCATCCCCAAGTACTTTGGGCCTTGAAGTCTACAAGTAGCAGCAGCACCTATCTTGGGCGTTTGAATGCCTAAGGTTGTGTGCGGAGATACCGCTTGCCAGCACTCCGCGTGACCTGCATGCTGAGCTTTGTGCGGCCCTTTGTTGTTTGCTACCTCTTCTTCTACTACCTCTCCTTCTACAGAACTTTATGCGCAGAGTCTGTAAGAGCCTCATGGCGCCGCTAGCAAAAGCTGAGAAAGGTAATCAGCCACCATGACTTCACCTTCCTACCTTCCTAAAAGTCAGGTGGCCAATATATACCCAACCCTATGAAGGACCCTAGCATGGTTTAGGCTATAACCCTGAAAGGAGTTTAGGGTTTAGGGTTTGACTGTGATCCTGAATCAGGGTGTAGTGAGCCCTCTGGAAAGTTGCCCAACTCCCCCCCCCACTTTCCGGCAGCTGCTGATGTGTTCCGCGAAGGATGTTGTGCCTGATGTTTGAGCCTTCCCCACGTCCAGGGGTTTAGGGTGTAGGGTTTATATTCCAGGTACAACCCAAAATTCCCCACATCACTTTAGCCTGTTGTAGCATCGACTTACCTAAATACTCTCCCAAAGCCCCCTGACCATGTTGTTCCCTTAACCATCAAATCTCATCAGCAGTAGTCACTGTAGCAAAGTCAAAGATTTGAAGGGCTGCCCGTGCAAAACGGTGCTGGCAAGCTGCCCATCCCTAAGGGTCCAAGGACCCAAATGATAGGGTTTCAGGGCTCCAATACTATACTATTAACGGCAGTTGGGCCCTGAATGCGCGGAAGACGGAAGAACAATACTGCAACATTGCAACGAACGCCGGCATTGACAAGTACGCAAGATGTGGCCGGAAGAAGAAGAAGAAGAGCACTGTTGTCTTGCTTGGTTATTTGGAGTTGCAAGCGCTATGCGCGCAGGTTACACTGCTTATCTTGCGTTGTTTGAGTCAAGGTATGTCCACCGTCGGCCTACTTTAAAGACCGTGCGTGGGTAGTTCTGAGAAATAGAGCTCCCAAACTTCCCGAAACAGAAATCCTTACCGGAATGACACCCCTGAAAGCGATCCACTCTCTTTGGAAAAAAAACCCTCGGAATCTGAGGCAGCGGCTGGTTGGAACCATCTTCATCCACCCGGTCGATGTAATGATGCAGGGCTTCTACGGAGATCTTGGCACATCAGGGGTCACCCTACCTTAGGGTTTAGGGTTTAGGGTTTAGGGTTCTTTCTGGTGGCTTATCTATACCTGGACCTTACCCCTTTTTTGATTCCTTTTGGGCTGCCAAATGCTATGCCCTTGGTACTAGGACTTGCGGAAGAATGACCTTCCCTAAAGCAAAACAGGGGAAGGCCTTGTAGATTTTCACTGTCTCTTAAGGTTCTGCATCTACAACTCGGGCTGCAGCTGCAGTAACCCATGGTTGAGGGATTAGGGTACAGTAACGCACCTATGTAGTACTCTCCTTCAGGGTAGTCAGTAGTCCCAGGGGGCTGTAGATCAAAGCCCCGTTTTGTCGCGGCCTGTTGTTACGTACTTTTGTCGCGAATATTTGCTACACGTATGCCCCACAAAAGATTATAGCAAAGGTGCCGGTCGCAAGCCGACACTGCTATTCTAAAGCTATGCCGTGGAATGGCTGCCCGAGTCTGCTACAAGCCCAGTCCTTTCGACTCACAACCATGCGACTGGGTCTGGAGGTTTACTCAACGGTTCCTGGCAGATCTCACTTACCTAGACCCTGCACCCTCCACCTACCTTCTATTAAGGCCTAAGTACCCACTATTAGGGACCATATATCCCCGATTAAGGGTAATTGAGGGTACTAGGAAGGTCTTGGTACTTGGGATGGGGGAATGGGTCGCAGCCGGTTACACACAGAGACTACAGGGCTCTAAAAGGCATACCTTCCCTCAGTCCCTACTCAGCAAGTGGTTGCTTTAAAGGAAGTCAAACGGAAACCCCGATCAAGGAACCCCAAGAATATAGTATGCCTATTCTTATATTCCTGCTTGGGGTTCCCGTCTTTGGGGTTCCCGTTTTACGCCCTAGTTTAGGGCTGTTTGGGGCTTGGGGGTTCTCCGCTGAGCCAGCAACATACAACCCTGCTTCAGGTCCCCTAAGCTGCACCCATACATGGGAATGATACAGGGTGAAAAGGAATTACGTGGGAAGGAAAAAATGACAAGTGATATAGGAATTATAGCACTAGACCTGTTGTTACAATGCTCCCCCCCAGCCTTTGCCTGTCTGATCTTATAATAGGGACCCTATAGCCACAAACTTCAAGAATTCGGCCGCGTGAAAGAGGAACATGGTAGGAGGCACTCCGGCTTTCACGCCAGCAATCAAAAGAAACCACCAAGTTAGGGTGCACTCTAGACCGTGAACCAAGCACGGCTCAAGGCTGAAGATCCCTCAGCTCTAAACCCGATTAACATAATGCACCCCTGCACCTCAAACAGCAGCTGCAAAGCTCTGACAGATTCCACCACCCCGGAGCATCTACACACACTTTGCTTCTCAACTCCACTATGACAGAACTTGGCACACCCAGAAAGCCCAATATCCCTTAGTTGGGGAATATGCCTTAAATATCCTTGAATCATATGAGGGATCCACGTATCATTCTCCCTAAATAAGGCAATTGGGCTTTCTGAGAACCTTAAACCCTAAAGCCCCTATAATCCCCTATGTACCCCCATATAGGTCCCCTAAAAAAACACCCTAAACCCTAAAGCCTATAACATCCCCTATATAACCCCCATGTTAGTTCCCGGATATAACCCCCTCATTACGGGATGCCGTGCCCCGAGGCCCAAAGCATCCTGAGATGGAAAAAAGTCACTTGCCAAAGGCGCAGGCCCTGTAGCCAAACTCGCGGAAAATGTCACCTTGGCCATGAGGGTTTAGGGTTTAGGAGGCTTAGGGTTTGAGGTTTGTTGCACCCTCTTCTGTGAAGGCTGTCTGGAAATCACAAGCTTCCTGTTCCAGCAGGCATTGGTGAGTGATACAGGCCCTTTGTTAACCCTAAACCCTAAACAGAAACTTCAATTTTCTTATCCATTATCCCAATATATATATATATAGATACACCCTTTTGTGAAGCCGCATGCTCATCACTTATTTCCACTGTGCCGTGCTTCCTGTTTATTTTAATGTTCGTCTCTCGGGGCTTAGTGCGCAGGATTTGGGATTTGGGGTTTAGGATGTAGGGTTGGGGGTGCCACCCCACAGACAGAAGGAGACCTCTCCGTCTCAAGTGTTGAAGATGGGAGCCAGACAAAGAACACTGGCAAACGCACATGGATAGGATGTCCGTTGTAAAGCTCTTTATAACCCTATCCCCAAGGTAGGGATATCCCCACAAAAGCTTCTGCTCAGCTTCTTTTCTTGTTTCTAAGAAGGGGATGAGCGGACACAGGTGCCGGATTTGGTCTTGGGGTCTAGGTTGGATTGGGCCACCACTCAGTGATAGGGTCCTAACTTGTAGTCGGAAGGGATCCTGATAAACTTACCATCATGTCTTGTGGTCACTGTGGGGGCCTCACCGACAGTTGAGGCTTTATTTCGCGCGCTTCTTCACGCGTGTACCTCTGTGCCATTGCACGGAAGCCCTCAGGGAGCCCTCTACCTCTAACAGCATATAGTGCACCTCCTGTAGACATGCATTGCAATCAAGCCACCTGCATAGACTGCCCAACTTACAAGAATACATCCTAGGGCCCCTAAGTCTGAGACCTCCTTTTGCTCGAAATCCTCAACACACGTAAAGCTCTGAGTCGTAGACATAGCCCCTGTCTAACGAATATGCATACTGACCTGAAGTGCATGGCCAACCTACCCAGAAGCTCCTCTCTAGTTCCTCCGGGGTATATATATGTATATATATATATACAAGATGTACACATATACACGTTAGACCGTTTTAGACCTCCCTGGCAAAAACGACAACTAGCCCAAAGAGGAACCCTTCTGAGCCCTTGCGTAGTCCCTATCCAAGATAAGACTCCACATCGTTTCTCCTGATACCGCGCGCTCTGTACACCCCTAATGCCACAAAAAAAATGTAACAACTTCTTTTCTTATTGGGACTATCGAGTATTGGGGCGTGGGAGGCGTGTTTTGCCTTCTGGGGAAAAAGCCCCAAACCTTGGCCCTAAACCCAAACCCTATGGTAGTTTCAATATTCTTTTCCTTAATCCCTATATAAGACCTATATAACCCTAGCCCCTAAACCCTAGTCCTAAACCATTACAGTATGTGACACTCGGGCCATGGCTCAACTCGAGAGTGCTGATGCTGCCACTACCGTCCTGCATGGCAGTGTATGCACGACTTAGGATTTCAGGTTTAGAGCATATACATACATATATATATATGGATAAACGATGTAGATTTTAGGGCTTGTGGCTTAGGTTGATGGCTGAGGGCTTAGGATTTTAGATCTAGGGTTTGTCTGAGGAATGAAAAGGCCCAGGCATATTATGCCACCATAGCCCTTAGTCCTGAGATGAGTTTGTATATGCTATCGCATCTTGCCATCGTTTGTGTTGCCTCCTACGGTGTTGCTTCTACTACAGTTCGCAGTGTAGTCATTGAAGTTGTAGGTTGGGTATTCAGAGTGTTGTGTTCCTCCACTATTTGTTGGACCCGTGATCCTTGAAGGTTTCTGCAGCCTAGTTGATCGACAAGAGGCTCAATCCGAGCCCACGTCTCTCATCTCTACCATGCGCATGCTTGATTCTTGCAGCCTACGTGACATGAACACCGTGAGACAAGATATCAGCCTCAAGCATGTCCCATTTGGTGCATGCATGCGCTGCAGAAGCATATCCTGCGCGAATATAAGGTACCCATCCCTTAGCAGTTGGAGAATCAAACGGTTCTAGTCTAGCAACTATACGCAGCAAAGTCTTGTCATGTCATCAGGGCATCCCATACGACCCCCGCATATGCTAGTCCCTACAAGCCACGCGAAACCCCAAAATGGTTCCCATCATGGTGACATGAAGCCGAACTAGGTCTTGAAGAGCTAGATGGACGCGTAACCCAAGACTGATAACCTGTTGTTGCACCTATTCGCCCAACCCCCTATAATAATAGCCCCGTAACTATCATATGACTACCATCGGGTCCTCAAGTAGACCTTTGGGATTTTGTGTTTGGGAGAGCAAAACTAAGAGAAGACATGCAGTTCTCACTGAAAGAGTACAGGATTATTTTGAGGAACTACCATGAAGTACCCAATAATCATATACTTCGCTAAACCTTAGACTACAAGCAGACCCAAAAACTAGGTGCTTGTACTCCGAGGGCAAAGGTCAGATGGCTCGAAAAGTGAATGGAAAGGAAGTTGGGGTGTAGAAAATAAGCCTAACATAATGAAATTTACAATAGGGATCCGTTAGCCTACCTACCTTCATCCCACACCTGAACCCCAAACCCTAGACACTGTACATGTTTCCAACAGCCGTCCGAGTCATAGTCATCGAAGCCCTTGCGGAAATGCTCCACCTGGCCATGGGCAGTCAGTTGGGGATGTAGGGCTTACTGTGTAGGGTTTAGGGTTCAGGGTTTTGGGTTTGAGGCTTCCTGTAGGCTTTAGGATTTAGAGCTTAGGGATATTTACCCAAAACAATGGAAAATCAAATGCAAAAGAGAATGGAAAATGACACAGATTGGAGAATGAAACGGAATCCGCGAATATATAGGGGTAGGGTTTTGGAGCTCTATTGAGGGTTTTGTTTATTTTGAAGGTCCTTTGGGGACATTATTCAGGGCCCCTGTAGGTGATCATATCAGGGATGATATAGGGAAAATTAATGTTCCTTGATGCCTTTGGTGGGAGTATATAGAAATTTTTGTCAACCACCATATGAAGGGTTGCCCAAATTATGGTCCCCTGTTGGGTATCTTACCTTAAAAGGTCGCATTACATATGAGGCCCAGAAAATTGGGTTCAAGGTCCCCATTAGAAATTAAGGCTTCCAGAGAATTGTGAGGGGCCCTGAGGATTTTGCGGAGATAGAGACCCTACACGGTTGTTGGGAAACTCCCCCTTTATGGATCTTCAATATTCTCATGCAAAACATAACATCGCACGTGCCGCGCCCACTCAAGATAGTCATGTTGCAAGAAACGCAAGAAGCTCTCGAGTACATCTGTGCCGCTCAGAGAGAGAGTGTGCAAGATCACACTTCAACTGTTTAACGCAATCATTGAGCACAACACAGATTGCTCTCGAAACGGTGGAAAAGCCCCTGAAAAGGCAAACCAAGGAGCAGCACCTACATACCCGCCGAAGTCCCATACATGCTTCTTGTGGGTTCCGAACATTGACTTTGAGGGGAAATGTAGGCAGGGCTGGACGTCCTTTGTTGAGGATCCGGTCATCTGACAGGAGGATATGTTAAGAGCATGCTTCGGACAAATACGAGTACCCGTGCATAGCTTAAATGTTGGACACCCCACGGGGGCCCCAAGTACCAAAGTAGCACATAGCTGCCCAAACCTAAATCACAAACAGCACCACACAAATCCCAAGCAGCCTAGTCGTGCGGCCCTGGATCTATCGGCCGGTCCCTCTGTGCATCACATGTTTTGCTGCTTCATTTTTGTATGCAGCCAGAACAACGCCGTGGTACCTCAGCCCTCGAGAAGCCGTCGCGCTGCCGATAAAGGAACCTGCAACAGGTATCTTGGGGAGATCTGACCAATGCCTGGGGGAACGACACACCTAAACCACTCCCCTAAGGCTCTGAGGATCCAAATAGTAGGGTTTTAGGGCCCAAATACCATTAACATTATAGCATTTGGGCCCTAAAACCCTTTTGTTTGGGTCCTTGGGCCCTCAGGGTTCTAAACCCTAGCCCAAGGCTCGGAGCCCAGAAAGCCCTATATCCCCTAATTAAAGACTTTACCCTAAATGATGCTAGGATCCCCTAACTTGACTTGGGGTATATTCCTTATATTGAGATGGATATTGAGATTTCTGGGAATCTAGTCGAACCTAGACGCCAGTTTGACTCGCTGCCCAAGCGCAAACATCCGATGCCTGTTAATACGTGCTCATAGAATGGAGCCCTTTTTCATTAAGGACATTCCGGGATGTACAAGTGCATTAAAAAAAGCAAACTTGCTTTCAGAGCAAAGTGCCCCAAACCCTGAACCCAAAACCTCAAACCTCCAAACCCTAAACCCTGCGGCACAGGAAGTCAAAGAACTCGTTGAAATCCTCAGCAACGGCTGGGCTTGGGCATGACTTAAAGCTGAAGTTTATGGGCTTAGGATTTAAGATTATTTGGGGGTTATTTAAGCACAAATGGAAACAGTAATCCAAGAATGGAGAATTAAATGGCCGAAAACAATGGAAGCATAATGTTGCCCCCTATTTGCTGCAGGAAAGCTCGCAGCATACTGCATGTCTGAGCTCATGGTACTCACAAAGGACCAGATCCTAAGCCCTATAGAATCCCCTGCAAAATGGCTATCTCCAAGGACTGCTTCACGCAGCACACGTCCGTTACATCAAACACAGCCCTGCTCCAAGGGTTTGAGGTAGGATTTAGGGTGAAAAACTCTTCGGGTGACAAAATCATTTGTGCTTAGGGTTGCGTGACGGTAAGAAAAACATGCGATTTTAAGCTGGCCCGCCTGCATGCCAAGTCGTTCTCCTTAAACACCAACACGTAAGCAAAAAGTATCAACATGATTTTGAAATCTGTTTGAGATGCATACCCTCTATCATGAGTGGACGCGGAATCTAGGACCATAGTGCCGGCAATTCCTATGTAGGTTTCTACGCTATTGAGGGTACATTTCGGGTACTTGGAGGCTTGGCCGTTGAAGCCCACGGGCAATGCATGGCTTCTGTCTTTGGGATGCTAGATCGGATTTGGTCCGCGCGCGGCATCGGGAGTCGGGCAAACTATCCAGGGTTTAGGAACTGGATTCATCCTGGGAAATGATCAGGGTAATTAGGACGAAGTCAGCCCCAATGGCTCTCGCGGGCCTGATGACAGATTTCAACATCTGTTGATATCCATTTGGAGAAGATAATCTTGTGCTGGAGGGAGCTGGCAGGTTGTCAGGGCTACCCTCCCTTGCCGGGTCCCTAAACCCTAAACCCTAAACCCTGACCCGAAAAAACCCTAAACCCCAATCCCTAAGCCCTACGGCTCCTCATTTATTGCCAAATCCGTGGGCTATGCTGCTGTCCCCCTCCTGCTCCTGCTTAAGTAACCCCCTTTTTTTTAATGATGAGTTCTGAACATTTTATTGTTACAGCCACAAGCACAAACATGACCCTTCAGCAAATGCAAGCGTCTGACACGCCGTTTTGGCGGGGAGACGAAGGAGACCCTAACGACTCCAAAAGAGTAAGTATGCGTAGCATTCACGAGCTGCATGTTTGAATCACTTGTGGCTGGTCAAAAACAACAGCAGTCAACAAACCAACAGCAGTGCCAGCGTTGAACAAAAAATGTTAAAACAGCTTGAGCAAGCATAATAAGAGCGGCTAGGGTTTAGCACCTCTTCAGGTGAAGACTTTAGTAATTATTAGGCGGGTGAGGTTGTTAAAAGGGGGAATGAGTCAGAGGAATATGGGCCAAGGCATTTATCTACTTTAGGTTGGGCCCTCACCCACTAACAGTGACCACAAGAGGTAATGGTAATTATATTAAGGTCCCTATCAATTCCTAGTATACCACTATCAGTGGGTGGGGGCCCAACCCAATATCTACTTCAGGATAGGAGAAGACCATCCAGGAGACCATCAGTGCATCTTGAGGCCTAGTTTGGGGCTTAGGGTAGGATTTACGGTTTAGGGTTTTGGGTTTAGCGTTCTAGTCCTCCAATAAAGGGGCATGGGGCCTTGCTGGGCATAATACCCAAAATGTTGTTGAATCAAGAAAACACACAGCCAATCCCTTCCCGTAATGCTACGCGGCTCCCCTGAGCCCATCGGACTACACGCTTTCGATGGTTGTCTGCATTTACCGCGGCAATTTGAAATTAGCAGCCCTATAACCCAAATCATGAATAGGTCAGCAAGGGCCCAGCGAGATCGATCTGCCGCTCGATCGCTTCGAGCGCCTCAGTTTTGAGCAACGAGCCCAGAAAGTCTCTCAAAAGGAGGTTCCTTAGCTTACCAGGGTTAGGAGGGAATACGGGAATAAATATTGTTTGCGGACTATATAAGGATTATATTAATGGAAGCCTTTCGCCGTCCTCAGGCCAAGATGAAGTAGTCAACAGCGGTGCCGAAGGCAAATAGGTCCTTCTACGATTGATGGATTGGTGCTCTTCGTGCTGTTAATTGCGACAGTCCTCCAATAAAGCAGCTTCCGAGAATATCAAAGCCCCTGTCTAGACCCCTAAACACTGTAAGCCTCTCATAGGGACCACCCAAAAGAGGACCCCATTTCTTGGAAACCACGATATACTCCACAAATGGAATGGTCCTAGCCTCACAGAACCCACCAGAAGACGCCCTGCAATTTTCATAAACCCTAAACCATTAAACCCTTAAACATTAAACCCCCATCCGTTCAGATGATGCCCATGGCTACCCTCCTCCTTGATCCCTGTGCCAATCGTGCAGAAGCTCCACCTTCCAAACCCGAAATCTAAATCTGCTGGCCTTTGGTTACCTGGGACTGAAGGAATGGAAAGGAGCATGGAAGCCACTATAGTGGGTTATATAGGGACTACTATAAGCATCCATCCCTTCATTCCTAGCTAACCAAGGGCCAGACCCCCCGATAAACCCTATATAACCCCTTTAAGGGAACCTAGGGTTTCCATGTCATCTTCCATTTTCTTTTCGACTTGATTCTCCGTTATTCCTAGCTCACCAAAGGCCAGTTTGAAGGCCTCCCATGCAAGCTTGGGATCTGGACCACTTCTTGGAGAACCTCCTGCACCACCTGCAAAGCGAGGGGGCAGCACTGTAAAGTTTACGTTTCAGGTAAGTCCTAGGGTTTGGGTTTAGGGTTTCGGGGCAGGGGCATGGATCTCATGTGGGAGGACTGGGGGTAGCAAACGGCTATACCTATGCTTCAAAGACAGAATTCTCGTACCCTGGATGCAGTGAACACTGTGCTTTGCCAACGTGATAAACCCTTCGCTAATTTTCATGAAAGCCCCGGCCCATGCTAAACATTGCCAATATACCGAAAGACACTTCGATGGGATGGGACATTTACCATCAGGGAAGTCTGCGGGTTGCAATGTTAATCCTAAACCCTTAAGGAGATAGAAAATGGGTATATGAGGATCTTATTATAATATACCCAAAGCCATACTCTATCTACTTAAGGGGGACTATAAACACAAACCCTGAACCCTAAACCCTGACGTGTTAAGACCTGAAACACAAGTTCTACGTTGTTTGCCACTTCCCTTTGAGCTACAGTCTAAGCTCCTTGTATCCCCCTTTTTAGCCCCTATAACTCCGCGCCTATGTAACCCCCCTTTAAGGAGTTAAGACTACAGCTCATACGGCGGAGGGATCGGAAGTACCAGATGTGTTCACCAGCTGACCAGGCAACAGCACTACACTTAATGATGCTAAACGTCCTACATGAGGGTTCAGGGTTTAGGCTTTTAGGGTTAAGGGTTTCGGGTTTCTGGCATAGGGTTTCCTAAGAACCTTCTTTCTTGGGACGAACGGTACTGTAGTATTGACAAGTCATGCAGGACTGTTAGTGTTAACAGTACTCTCGGATTTACGCCAGCAGAGGTTTAGGTTGGTTGGTTGGTTTAGGGTTTAGGATCCAAAGCTTCTGGCTTAGAATTTAATATTTAAGGTTTATGGCTTAAGGATTGACGGTTTAGAGTACCACGATGGAGAATCAAATGCAAACTAACATGCCCAAAGAAATGGAAACTGCGGCTGTGGGGGTTGTAGGACTGTAAGGGGCTGAAAATCCATTAGTGCCTGTTTGGGTTTCCTTATACGGGTAACTTGATATGAGTTCACAGGGCACTGCGGCTACCTCGATCGCCCATGACCCTGAGACGTTGCTGAGTGTACTCTTTGGTCGCGACGTTCCACGTTTTAGAAGCTTGGTCGGGCTTTGGCTAAGTTTCTATGAGACTCTAAGCTCTAAACTTCTTCTTTCACCTTTACCCAAATCTCATCTACAAACGACAGATGGAGGAAAATTTGCAACACCTCATATACCTTACACCCCAGGAAGTGCGATATACGGGGGATCCTACATGGGGCAAGATTCAAGCAAGATCTCCTCTGTCTGCCACAGACTTTTAAATGGCCACATGCCCCAGGCTGCACTCGCAGGTAAAACCACAAGTCCAAAACCCTAAACCTTGGGTACTCCCCCCGACTCAGTAACAGTTGGATACTACTCATAAAGGCATGATATAACGCCCTTAGTATTACCCCTATAATAGACGGTCGAACCCAACCTAAACCCTAAATAAACGCAATCGGACGTAGGGTCCAGGTCGGGAACCCTTGTAGGCTCCTTTTTCCCAAATTCCCTTAGAGGCCCCCTTTCTTAGACTAATGCTTGAATATGCGTATGGTAGTTTCCCGAAACAGGGATGATCCTGTACAGACCCCCAAAATGCTACGATCCTTATGAAACTACTGTAGGGGCCCACAACATGCCCCTAACTTTGGGAAATCCCACATCGTGCTGCTTCGGAGAAGAGGCTTAGTCCAAATTGTCGGGATGATGCCCGACGTGGGGAGCTCCCAGCAGATTGGTGGTTGAAAATTCTCAGTTCTAAGCAGGGTTCCCCGAAGTGCCTGGTTGGATTCCCTGAAAAATGCGGAGCGTCTTACTGCAAAGCCCTGTTCTAATCGGCGCTCCACACATCGCACCCGGACACCTCAGATTATAGCATCTGGCAGCTGACATCCAGCGGCCCCGAAACAGTGTCAATGACCCCCCCTGCTGCCTTCTTCAGAGGGGTGAACTCCTTGCCTCACAAGTGTTGCAGGTGCAGGGTCGGAGAACTGTTCTAGCTACAATACTTGGGCGGTGCACCTATAATATTTGGAAGGGCTTGCGGATTTTGGGCACACATTCTCCCCTAATCGTGGCAACTGGCAAAATCCGGTTCATGCTGCAAGTAATTGCGACCTCACGGGAAAGCAAGGTTTGGTGGTTTTTTGGTACCATAACTTTGGCCAACCTCCCTTTGTTTCTGCTGGTGCGCGGTAGGTAATGATGGAATGGAACTCTATGGAAGTTCCTGTCTTGTGACCTAAGCCAAGAAAGCACAATATCCCGTAGTTAGGGAATATACCTTGAATCATACAAGGGATCCTCGTATCATTTAGGGTATGTTCCCGAATTGAGGGATACTGGGCTTTCTTGGTAAAGCTGCGTACAATCCACCCCCAGGCTTCTTAACAAGAACCCGGGGGTTCAAATTCAGAGTCCGTGGGCAAGAGGATGCCACAACGTTGGGGCCAAGATGCACAATTGAGGAATATACCTTCAATCAGGCTAAGTATCCTTGTATCATGTACGATATATTCCTGAATTAGGATACATTGGCCCCAGTGAGGTCATAAAGTTGTTGCAAAAGACCTTTGGGCCACTCCTGCGGATACCTTAAACCTTGAATTTCCGCCCAAACCGTTCATGTAGCCGCATAGTACATGCCTGCGCCCCAGAGTAGGTAAAGCGGAAACCCTTTGGGCATGGTTTAGGGTTTAGGGAAGTACTTTTTTCTACCAACATGGACCCTTTCTTGTTTACCATGGATCAATGCTATGGTAACAAGTTCATTAACCCAAAGGGTCCAGATACCTGCATAGTATGTAATTGTATAAACTCGGGCCTGGAAGGGATTCATGTACGGGCACGCTGTGGCATATCTATGTGCTAGTCTCCATAGACAGGAGGAACCCAATGAAGACCCCAAAACTGTCCCTTCTTTCTTCTGAGAGCGACCCCCCAAACTATACTTTGGGGAAACTCCGATACACTATAGTTGTACATGGAACCCTAAACCCTAAACCCTACACCCTAAACCCTAAACTGGGTAATAGCAATTTTGATGTACTGTCTGGGAGCCCAGGCCCTCCAAGAACTTCACCAGCTCCTTTTCTGAGATGGTACCACTGCCATCCTAAGTGGGAACTCTGACGACGTGGTTTAGGGCTCAGGGCGGGTTATGGGTTTAGGGTTCAAGCTTTTTTGGGTTGAGGGTTTCAAGATTCTCTTGCATCCACTCTGCAGCTGCACAAGCATTTTGCAAAAAAAACGCCCGCGATTGACCCCGGCCCCACCTGAACCAAGATGAGGAACTTGGCATATCGGGAAAACGCGTGTCGATGTTCATGATAACTGTTAACTCAAACCCAATCCGCTTAGACATCAGATCCAATCCTAGCAAGCAAGGCCCGGCCCTTGGAGAAGCTGAGTGCGCTGCGGTGTCCTTAGCTGCTGCGGCACAAATGGGGCGCATGCGGGTTCGCACAGTTATTTTGTCCCTATGCTGACAGTCCAACGTTCTAGAAGTACAAGCGGCGCTGACCTCGAGAAACACACCAGCCGAGACTTAGATGGAAGAGGAAATGGAACATGAAATGGACACTGGCGAGAATTGGGTTTACATGGGTTAGACAGGAATGATTACCAATAATATGATCCTAGTCCTAGATAAGCCCGTTTTGCTGCAGGCTTAGATGAACCTTTAATTCTAAACCCTAAAGCCTAAAACCTAATCGCGATGCCTCGTATAGCGATTTGGGCCATAGATGTCCCAAGAAGCACTGGAGGCCGTGCTGGAAAATAAGTCTGGGTCCCCAAGATCTTTAGTAATAGTTGGTAATAGCCCTCATAGTAACACAGTAATACTAATTTTAATACTACAAATAGTTCTAGTAACAATAGAAAAAGATTGCAGTCATAATAGCAGAGAATGCCGCCTTGCTGCGCATGAACAATCAGCAAGCCTTGTCGCGAGTCAGGCCAATTGACCCTCAAACTTCTTCTTCTACTGGCCCTCTCTCTCTCTCCCTCCCTCCTAGTAAAAGCACTCTTCTTGAATCAAACAACTCTGGGCCAAGGCTACCATAGCCTGCAGGGTCCGCAAGTAAGTTTTTTTACTTTTGACAAACCGTGCTATCTTTTAAACGCTACCTCCTTGAGTCAGTGGAGTTGCTGCTTGTCTTCATAGTGCCTTTGGGACTACTATCAGCACATGCTGGGGCAGGGTCAACACATGCAGGCAGAAGCTTTCAGGCAGGCAACCGCGCTGCAGCCAAACTCGCAAACAGCAGGCAACTGGTGAAGCGCCAGCCCATACACAAGTTCAAGGAGCAATCCCCAAGCCCACACCACTAAAAGGCCTGACGAAGACTTTGCCAAGCGTCAAACACATTGAAATAACCTCTGAAATCATGACTGTAAAACATACTAAGATACGAAATGTGACTGGTACAAACACGTTCCTGAAATCAGATGTATTGGGTGACTGCTGAGTCAATGGTATGAAGGGTCCCGGCTTTGAGGTAGTCAAAGAATCAGACTTGCTGTAAACCCATGATGATACCACGGAGTACACAACAAAACTATTTGGGCAATCTTGAACCTTCGAAGACAATTTCAGTATTTGATTGGACCTGGAGAGGTGGAGTAAGGGAACATCGAACGCAGAAATGGATTAAGGAAGCAGCTTGGTCTTTATAGGGGTTTTCGTAAGCACCTCCCCCCTCCCGCAATAGGGCACATACAGTAGTTCTTGTTATCAGCATGAATCAGCAGCCCCCCCATAAAGACCACTGATTTGGGATTTCTAGCAAGTTCAGGCAAGACTCTGCGTTGTCGAAGTCCCCCTGCTGTGCCTTTGCACGAGCTCCCAGCATGAGAACACGACAACGCCAAAAGGCACTTATGGTAGCTTTCAAGGAAACAGCGGAGAAATGAAAGCTGAATCGCATTGGGGTTTATAGGGTTGGGGTTTCAACCATTTATATGAGTTCTCCTCTTTTGCCGTTCCTTCTAGAAAAGATTAATCATAGCATATTGCGGTCTCTACTGGGGTCACTGGCCGCTTGCTCCTGCTGATGAAAACTGCCATACTCCAATTAAGGAATATACAAGCGATGCCAGTTTCCATTTTTCTGTATCCCTGTATAACAGCCCCCCAACAACGTTTATGTAATCCCAAAACTAAGTGCTAGATATGTCAAGGTCTGAGTCTCGGCTTCTGGAATTTGATTACGGATGTGTCCTTGAATTCCCGTAGCCCTCATGGCTTAGGATTTGGTAGTTTACCTGAATGGGGGAACCCCACCATGGACCCCAAATATGAGACTCCTTATCATAAGGACCCCCAAAACGGTATCCCTAATTTTGTGAAAACCCATTCATTCAGAGTTCTTGACACCAAACCTTCGGGGGCCCAAACCGTAAACGCTAAATAGTACCTTATATGACCGCCTTTAAGGAGTTTAGGGTTTAGGGACCCCTAAACCCTAAACCCTGGGTGTAGGTTTAGACCCAAAACCTTCAGATCATTGAAATAGGGTTCTATTCGGGGCTCTATATACTTATGTTAGAACTATTATCCAACTGTTAATGAGTGGAGGAATGTCTAATCCCTCAACCCTAAATCCTCAAACCCTAAACTCCAAACCTTTAAACCCTAAACCGTACAATTTGTATCAACCCTAAGGCCAAGAGATCTGGGAGCCACGCTGTGGAAGGGGTGTTGAGCATGCCTGTGGGCAGTCTTGGCTTCTCTTGGATTCAAGGATGTCTTAGGGTGTAGGATTCAGGGTTTAGGGTTTAAGATTCAGGGCTTAGGGTGTAGGATCCAGGGTTTCGGGCTTAGGATTCAAGGTTTGGGGTGAAAGCTTTAAGGTCGGACAAGGAGCAGAAGACCCCAAATTCCAAAGCCTACACCGTCAGCCCTTGCACGTTTATGGGACGAGCTTGGAAGCGTATCCTTTGCGTATCCTTTGCATCCAGCGCAAAAGGCGAGCTGACCCTGATCATGTTTAAGCTCCAAAGCTTTCCCTAGGGCTCCAGTTACCTAAATGATGGGTTCTAGGTTCCATATACCCTATAGTTCCATAGCCCACTCATCTACTCTTTAGGTAGCTGGGAGCCCTAGGGTTTGGGAAGATCATACCCTAAAAGCCTGTGAAGGCTCTTGTATATTGTACCACATGAAAACCTGTTCGGCCTTTGGGGCATTGGGTTCAAGCTGAGACCTGCCAGACAAACGACAAAAAAACAATGTCTAGGAAAATGGGGTACAGGACCATTATGTGCCCGCATTGGATATGAACAATGCGCCGTGCCTATACAGCGTTCCAGAGTATTGTAGAGGCCTAATTTAGGACCAGAATACTGGTAGTTATCCAGGCTTCTACAGTACGGACATCGTGGGAAAGTGGCTAAGTAAGCAGTCCCTGAACACTGCACCCCAACAAACGAGCCTGGCATCTCTTTGGAGAGCTGCAGCATTTCCATCTGATCAGACAAGGGCATTGGGGTCTACTTGATATTCCTGCAGCCTGCAGTTTGGTTGAGGTGCTTCTCCCATGCCGGTCCTCCATACCACCACCAAGATGCTTGTATGACCACTGCTTGGGCTTCTTCGCTACAATCATCCATAGGCAGCTGTTACACTGGAAGTTTTAGTTGTGACGTTGGTAAATACCCGTAAATATCTTTATATAGCCTACGTACCCCTATAGCTGCGCATAGTTCCTGCACAACCTGCGACTCTTGGACAGTAGAGTTTTGATCGCTTTTCCAACGCTTTGACACGACCATTCGGAGTAATGTTGAACACCCCCCTCCCCCCCCCCCACACACCCAATGGTGGATATGCCCATGAGAGTCGGCCTAGACACGGGAGACATAGTATCCATAGAATCTCTAGTGTTAGGGGCGGGAGGACGCTTAATTTGAGTGTTATGGATTCCAATACTTACTGGGGCTTAGTAGGGAAGAAGGGAATTGCGCACAGGGGCTGGAAAGTAAATAGCGTGGATGCGCCTAAACCCTAAGCCCTGAACCCCAAATCCTAAACCCTACAACCCCCTAAACCCTAAATCCTAAATCCTAACCCTGAATTCTATACGTGTGCAAACGCAGTCACATCTGCCGACACCCAAAAAAAGCCGAAGCCCTAAACACTCTCAGAAAGCCCAATATGCCTAATTCGGGAACATATATTCAATCATGAGGGATCCTAGTATCATGTATGGAGTATTCCCCAATCAACTGATTTTGGCTGTGCTGGGCTCTGTCTGAATTTAATTCGGCTTAGTACATTGGTGGAAGCCAAGCCGGAGGTTATCCCACCGCAAGTAGCACACCTCTCCTCAATATGACTTACTCTGATTGCTGGAACCTAGAATATAGACGAACTTGGTAGTCGCACCCCCCCCCCGTCTAAACCCTAAACGCTAAGCCCCCCGGTCATACTCACATGATAGTTAAAGGCCTCCTAACTTTGGGGGCTTGGCTTACCCATATCCCTTTGGGTTGAATCTTTATAACCATTATGCCGAATGATTCATCCCAACACTTCTGTATTAGCAAATACCCCAAATAGAACTCGCTATATATCGGAGGACTCTTTACTGTTAGAGCGGTGGGGAGATTCACTATAAGTCCTAAACCCTGAATAACATGTTAGCTTACATGTTCTTGTTCATTCCTCCGTATACCTCTGTATAATAACTCCTTTTTAGAGGGATTCTGTCATGGGCTGTCCTACCATTCCCCTAGACCAATTACCCCTGAGGTTGCCCTTTAGGCTAATTAAGGCTAACAGGGTGATTTAGAATAATTCCAATTCCCAATTCAAGGCCATTTTGGTACTATTGCCTATATAAACTACCATTTAGGGTGAGGTTGGGTGAGGTCGCTTTAAATTGCGCAGGGCTGATTGGTGAAAAGGGGAGCTTGGGAGATCTTGGGAATGGTACATAGCATGGACTTTAGGGTACGGGAGTATAGTCCCCCTTAAGTATATAGAATATGGGGTATATGGGGATCTTAATATACCCAAAGCCATATTCTATCTACTTAAGGGGGGGCTATAGATGTGCTTCTGACGAACCGTGGCGCCTCCCGTGTTCTTCTGGCCAGGATCAAGAACTCCTTAAAGCTGATAGTAGCTGTCCTGGGCGCTCCGGGTTTAGGGTTTAGGGCTTGAGCTTCAGGATTCAATGTCTACGGCTCAGGGTGTTTAGGGCTCAGCCAGCCAGAGGGTTAAACCACCTAATTTTAAGGCTTGAAGAACATGCTTCGGAGCAAGCACATGTGGGATCTCAATGGATGGGAGGATGACTTAGAAATTCTTATGCATATTCCCTAAATAAAGTACATTGGGCCCTCTGCCTTTGGATGGACACCTAAGGCATGAATACTAGAACTCACGAGTACTTGCGACGGTTCCTCACGTGAACTATAATCTAAACTCTTAGTATCCCCTTGATGACCCCCATGACGACCCCCATAGTAATCCATATATAATCCCTTACATTACTCCCTGCAAGGATATTGGACTGTAGCTCAGTTTGAGGGCTCTATACAGGCACACACAGCCCGTGGACTGCCAGAAACCGCACGACTTCAACGCATCTTAAACCTCCCAGAGAACTCAATACCCCTTTCAACAAGGAATAGAGCCGAACTGGTATGAGAGACCCTAAAATGAATTAGGCTATATTCCTTAATTAAAGGGTATGGGGCTCCCTGGGCTCATGCCTTAAGAGAGAAATATGAAGCAGGGGGTGAGACTCCTGACAGAAACACAAAAGACTTAGAAAAAAGAAGCCGCATCATGTAAATGCCTATGTGCCACCTTAAGGCAGTGAGGACGTGCAGGACTTTACCGAGAGTAAAGAGCAACGTGACCTGGACTGTGACAATAAGCGAAATAACACTCACAATATCCACAGTCTTACAGCGACCCTGGTAAACCCTAAAACCTGAATCGTAATCTACAATATACCCATATGAGCCTTGCCAAGATAGGGGTCCTTGGATTTTGGCTCAGGTGAAGCAGTTACTGGGTCCCACGAACGTCCCACCATGGCGTGCCCCTAGACCCTGTAAATCCTCAACCCTTGTGTTCTGGGTCAGTTTTTGCAAGCCCGCCTATAGACACCTGACTACTGTAAGCCTGAACCCTGATCCCCCAGATACATTTTTGAACCCTGACCCCTCAGCACTAAACTCGAATCTGAATCCCTAAGCCCCGAACCCTGATCCCTAAACCCTACCTGAACCCCAAAGTAAGTAAAATAACGGTCTTTTGGGCTATATTGAAGTGCTTTGGGCCATGATCTTTTACCAACTTTTGGGGGTTCAGGTACTAAATAGTAGTTTCCATTTTCTTTTCCATTATCCCTATATAACCCCTTTAGAACCCTTATATAACCCCTATATAGGTAATCTCTACAAACACTGGGAACTCCGGCTCAGAGCCCTCCCCCGTGGCTTCGCTCGTCGCAGTCTTCCGGAATCCTTGCCCTGGACTATGGGCTTAGATTTTCTAGTTTAAGGACTGGGGTTGTAATGCTTAGGCTTAGATGTTCAAGATTTTCAGGTTTAAGGATTGGAGTTGTAGGGTTTAGGGATTAGAGTTTAGGGTTTAGGGATTGGTTTAAGGATTGAGTAGAGTTTGCCCAAAGGGTCTACATACCCTAAAACCTAAACCCTAAACCCAATAAGGGGCTTAGGGTTTGGGATCCCGCGAAGGAATATGCGTGGTTTCAGGCCGTTCAAGGGTCCATGTACTCGAAATTTGGGTACTTTGGATGTTGGTACTCCCTAGGGCTCCAATTACCTAGGGTTTAGGGTTTAGGGCTCCAGGAACCAAAATAATGGGTTCTAGGTTCCATATACCCTATAGTTCCAGAGCCCAATCACCTACTCTTTAGGGAACTGGGAGCTTAGGGACTAGTAATTATAGTACAGGCCCTGTGGATGTATATGCTTACTGCGTGCTTGGAACCCTCGAGTTCGCCTTCGAGCGGTTAGGGACATATGATGGACATGGTGTCTTGAAAGGGGGTAGAGGGCGTACATATATATATATACATAGATATATATATGTTACAGGACTTGCGGTTTGCGGTTTGGAGCTAGGGTTTCTGGAGTTTAGCACTTATGGCTTGAGGGTTTTAGGGTTTAAGCATTGGGTTCCATTTTGTGTAGAAACCGGAAAAACTTGGTCAAGGATCCCTGTTTTCATAAAGAATACCCCCCCAAAATAGAGACGCAGCATAACGTGGCACAATCTTGCCCGCAAACCCATTGTTGTTGGCTCCCACAGTATCCAGAGTATTTGGTAAACCCCCAAAGAACCCAAAAGAAAACACTTCGACCAGAACATCGCTGGTGGGATTTACAAATCCCCTTACTAGAAATTATGTTACCTCTAACCACACTTACCCCTTTGATAACCAACTTATACACCGACTTATAACTTGAGACTAGTACCTGTAGAGCACCTCCTGGTAGGAACCTTCCATACAGCTAGCAGGGTCCCGAAGGAAAACTGACCGACTGTTCCCAAGAAGGAGTGGAGATGTGCGCTCCCGCAAAAGGGTGGGGAATTTCCTGGACTTAGGCACTTAGTGTAGGGGACTACTAATGGAAGTGAAGCTTTCAGGTGTCCGAATCGCGGAGGAAGCAGGTCCATCAGAAATGCACAGAATGGCATGCATGGCATCAACATCAATTTAGGTTTCTCCCAAAGTTATCCTTATATGACGTCTATTATGATCTGGTAGCTTCCGTTTCTTTTCCATGATTCCCTGTGTGACCTCTTTTACCATGGTGCAACTCCAAAGTCATGTTCTTACTTTCGACCTTACATCCGCAAGGCCTTGGCTCCGTAAACCTTGATATCACCCTTCTTACCCAAAGGGTCCATGTACCCAACAATTAAGTACTTGGGTTTTGGGTACTGAGAATTATAGTATAGGTTTTGGGTAAGTATATGACTATTAGGTACTTGGACCTTTAGGGTTAGGCACTGAAGCTGAACCAATATTATCAGCGGTCAGACGATCACAGAGGAAGAGAAGCATTCTGGAGCCACAACTGCTGCTTGAAGCAGGCCCTGCCTGATGCCAGCTGCTGCTGTAGCCTAGCAAAAAGAGGAGCATTGAATGCTGCCCTTGCATGTGCCAAGGCCTTTACCAAGTGAACAGTCAAATGAATAGTAATGAGAGTAAGAGGTAGTCTGCCAACCAGTATTCTCGGGAATAAGAAGAGGTAACAACAGTTTACCATGGTAAGAAAACATATAACTTTGTACTCAAGGTGATGATGAATACGATGGTGATTATGATGATGCTGGTGGTGGTGGTGATGATAAGAGGGCAGCAACAATGGCAACAATAAACAAACAAGTGCAATAACTCGAGTAACAAGAATTAGTGGCAGTAAGTATAATCAAAACACTCACCGAACATTTTTGAAAAGCTACTAACTACTAAGAATGACATTCGCAATAATTCTTCTACTATTCAAACAAAAACAGTACTAAGAACATTCAAAAATCAAGATTGCCCGAGCTCAAAGCTGCCTTTTCAATGACTGAGTGCCTCACTCCTCCACGTTATCTGCCACTTGCATTCCAAAGGCCTGCCAAGAATGCCAAGGCGTAGGGTTTAGGGAGTCATTCCCCATATCCTACTCCGTAGGTTCCCCCTTTTTGAACTTTTCTTTAACCCCAAAATATCGTTTGTTTGGGCCTAATACGGTGGAACCTTGAGGGAGGTAATACACGAACCCTTGAGACAGGGATAAAAGCCAACATGACGGAAAGGGGAACTCACTCGAGCGCAGAACGCAACGCCTAGGTCCAGTGCAATACAGTACAGTACGTTTGGGATTCCTCCTCATAGTCCTTCGCGTAGTGCATGTTCAATTGGCATGACTTAGACAAAGCTAGACACATCCATGCATCTCTATATCCGGCATGTTGTTGCTTGTGGTCCCTAGCCGGGCAATTCACCAGCTACGGTGATCAGGAATCGAAAAGAACCGGAAAAAACTACTATTCGCGAAGGCAACCAATGCTGGGGATCTAAGTCTGATAGACAGCGTGTACTTTGGACCTTTGCTAGCGGAAGTAAATCTAGACGCCATAAAACCTAAACCCCAAAACTGAAATGCTGTACTCAAGGCCTTGGCTTAAACCCTACATCCTCGCCAGGCTTCAATGGCCTGGGACGCTTTCTGATAAGCGCCCCTTCGGGCTGCCGCAGAGCAATCATAAATCTACCTAAACTAAACTCTAGAAGATACCCCCGTGAGGGTCCTAGGACCCAACAAAGGTCCCTTTTAGAAGGATCTTATGGGGGATATGGGGATGCACATATATATATATATATAGATATGCATGTATATACATATAGAGGTGGCTTAGGAACCTAGTAACGAATAGCTGGGCTTTTGGCACAAACAGTTGTAGTACAGGTTTTGGGCAAGTATATGATGATTGGCTGCTTGGACCTAGATGCTCCCAAATGTGTAAGAGTCGTCAGTCGATTAATATGCTATAATCCACTAAATAAGCCCATGAAACATTTCGGCTTAGGGTTTAAAACCTAAACCCTAGACCCTTTGCCCATGTAGCCCTACTGCAACCAATTGCAAGAAGTAGGATTCCCAACCCATTAGCGACCCAAAACCCAAAGTCCGAACCCATTAGTGACCCAAAGGTCATACAAAGTATTGGACTCCCTACTCGCGAAACCCGAAGCTTTACTGGGGTGCTGTTAGGGAACTTGAATTAAGTTATCATGGTATTGGCGTATAGCGTTTAGTTACCACAATATGGGTATGATAGGGTTTAGGGCTTAGCGTTTAAGATAGCACAGAACATGAGTATACAGTGAATCATAGGGTTTCCTTTATATCATAACTTAAACTTATTTCAGTTCCTCAACAGCAACCCAGCTGAGCCCTACGCTCTTCAAAAAGCTTTGCAAAATCTATAAAGGCTGCGCCGCGCAATGTAGTTCACGATAATGAGGAGCGATGGAGGTCCAAGGATTTAGGCCTCAAATGGCCTCAAGATGGAACTGTAGCTGCTAGTTTAAGTAGGGTTTACGTGAGGGTTTACTACTCCCAGATTGATGTTTAAGCATCGTGAAAGCTCATTAAGGCTAAGACTAATTAAGGGGCCATTTAGGGGTCAGTAGGGAAACCCATGATCCCTAAACCCGAAATCCCGAAAGGTCCGGGGGTGGTAGGGGAACCCATGACCACCCTAAACCCTTAACCCTAAACCCTCAACCCCAAACCCTAAACCCCAAACCCTAAATCCTAAACCCTAAACCTGTCGCCTGAATTAGCAGAGAGGGTAGATTTCGCCCGGCCAGCTTTGGCTCAATGGGCCTCTCTGGGACCGTGTGTGGGCGTGTGTAAATCTATTTGATCTACATAATATAGGGTCAGGATTTAGGGTTAAGGGACTTCGTTAAAAGGTTGTAATGCGCAGTTCTAACTAGTCTAGATAGGGGTTGGGGGGGATCCTTTTTGAAGGGTTGTAGACTTGATGTTTGAGTTACATAGGGCTTAGTATTGTTACTTGGATGCTTAGGGTAACTATGACCAAGATTGCAGCCCCAGTATCTGCATTTTTATGCATTTGTGACCCCACTACTGGCCTCCTAAGCCCCTTAAGATGGTGATATTTGGGATATAAGTACAACTATAATTGGGTCATAAGTACCCCGACCCTCCAAGCCTCCAAGTAAGTCTATGTCATGTATTCAGAGTTTTGGGGGAGTCCCCTTTTAAAGGGGTTGTTGGGGTGTGCATGGGCAATTATTTGGTCTTTATGGGTGTAAGGTTTTATGGGGCGACCTGCAAACAAGAAAAATGAAGAATCAGATCTAAGCGAAGATGGACAATTAAATGGGAGTTGAGCCTATATATATATATACATATAAATAGTTGGTTCTAGGGATTGGATGTACAAGCGCGTCTGGTTCGTAGACATGATTTTCAGGGGGGCTAGCAATTATTCATTATGGCTGTGCATAGGGCTTAGCGTTACCGTCAAGGGCAACCAGTATACGGAAATCATACCCTCCAAATACAGCTTGCAAGTTCCTTCAGCAAAGCCCGCGCACTCCATCATAATCAGCATGTTGCTAGAGAGTATAGATCCTGACATTTAAGGTACCCAAAAAGGGATCACAAGTTTGACCCCAGCGTTGAACGCATGCATCAACAGGTGCCTGCGAAAAGAAAAAAAAAACTGCTACCCAGACTCTGGCGTATCCGGAGGAAAAAGCACATAAATAGACTCCAACTAGTAGTTTCCATTTTCCTTTCCATTGTTACATAAGCCCTGTATCACAATCGCCTATATAACCCCATATTACCTAAGCTACCCTTACCTAAGCTTCCTTGCGATTGGACCCTCCTGCAAGGATTTCAGATGGAAGGTCAGGACATCTAAGTGCCAAACAGCTCTTGGCGTCCTGCAATGTCGAGACACTTGCCAAACTAAGGTTAACTAAGGTTATAGTCCCCCTTAAGTAGATAGAATAATTACGGAATGTATGGGAATCGTCTTAGAATATACCCAAAGTCATATTCTATCTACTTAAGGGCGACTATAAGTGGTTTGGGTGTAGGGATGCATGGCAAGCAGGCAAACACGCCTCACATCTTTGCGTGTAAAGCGCTACCAAAAACAAGCTTGGCATCTCACCCGCTGACCGTCGTCAGGTGGTACAGGGGTTTAAGGTTTTTCAGGATCAGCACCACCGTTGACTAGGTGGGTGAGGGTAGGAGATCCACGGGAGCAGGGTACAATCAAAGGCACTGCACTGAAATGAAGGCCCGGTTCCTCATTATTAGGATAAAGCTGGCGTTTAGTCTTTGTAATGACTTGATTGGTGCTGATACTTACTACACAAACTAAAACTGTATTCAACAATGACCCAGTAAGACATTAAATTACATTAAATTACATTAGTAAATACTGGGACATGAGAAGCACAACGTGAGCACAAGATAATAGCAACTGCCAAATGGGGCTTCCACAAATGGAGGCCCAAATACAAGCCCCAGTACTTCTGGAGAATCCCTCTAAAAAGAGTGTACCTTGTTCTGAGCCCCCTAGCTCGTCCTCTTGAAGCCACATGCATGCAATCGTAAACTCCAAGCCTCAAACTTAGGATCATACAGCAGTGGGGTAATATTAGGTGTTATTTTGGGATAGTGGAAAAGAACATGGAAACTACTATAATGATAGGTGTCATGTTATATGAGCTACTGTCTAAACTCCTAGTATCCCCCTTAATAACCCCTTTTGTAGTCCCCTATAAAATCCCCCATATAACCCCCCAATAAGGAGTTTAGACTATGGCTCATATAGGGGTTATATAGGGGTTGGTACTAAGCCTGGTCCCAGCCTTCCTATACCCCTAGTTACTAGGGGATTATTTTCTGTATGGGGTTGAACCGAACTTCTGCCTGAGGCATAAACCCTAAACCGACCCGCCGTCCTGTTGGTACTTTCTCAACCTAAGCAGCACGCAGTTCTGCAAAGGACGGGGCCCCACACTCACGTTGCAATAAAACTTTGCTCAGGGTCTTCTGTACGCAGAATGACCCAGACCCTCCACCTACCTTCTATTAGGGCCTACGTACCCAATATTGGGGACCATATATCCCCAAAAAAGGGTACTAGGAGGCTCTTGGGAAAGAATGTTTATGATATTCGGTTCCTTTCTTCCCTTGTTTGATGCCCCATTTTAGCGGGCTCATGGCCACCTGAGCTCTATGACAGCCATGAACACTAACATTACCAA
Source organism: Symbiodinium pilosum (assembly GCA_905231905.1). NCBI lineage: Eukaryota > Dinophyceae > Suessiales > Symbiodiniaceae > Symbiodinium > Symbiodinium pilosum. The sequence continues at coordinate 43,176 of CAJNIZ010004335.1, read as the reverse complement.
ATTCTACAACTAGGAGCCGCTAATCCCGTGATCCCATCTCCAGCATAATCACCCTAACGCTACACAAACCCGAGCTACTGCAGTGTAACGCCTTGATATCATGCGGGGACCATGGGCTGGCTTTCTGCGAGTGCATGAAGTAGTTCAGTAGTGGAATGTGGGAACTACCACTATGTAGGGGTGGGGACCCATTCCTCCGCTTCTCACTCCACCATAAATGAAAGAAGCGTCAGCATGGCATTGAGATTTACTGTTCCCCGCAAGCTTGCCTTTTTTGGCGTAAGCCTTCAACTAGATTCCAGGGCAAGCAAAACTTCTTCCACAACCCTGAACTGCACCAGTAAAGCATGGGGCCAAATATACCTCAGTATCATCTTTAGGTCTGTTCGAGGAACCCTATACCACAATAGTGCAGGGAACCTATGGCCAATATGTTGATAATAGGATTCTCTACATTAATTACAATTTAGTCTGGTCTTGTTTGAAGTCGCCGGTTTAGTCAGACCTGAGCGGTGGTGTTTGTTCCTATGAAAACGCATGTACGCAGGTTCTCTTGGGCGAACCCTTCCGCGGCCCAAAGCCACGTTAATATCTTGAGCAGATTTCAAATAAATTGTCGCCACAAACCTTTTGGGAAGTATCTTTCACTTGTGGAATACTTGGTCGGATACAGGCTGGTTGACCTGCTGCTCGACATGAGGAAGTCAGATCTTCCGACGCCCTCCCGGGGCATCAAGGCAATGAGCAGCCCCTAAGGGTCCAAATACCCCCTACTTAGGTACTTGGGTTTTGGGTAATAGTAATTATGGTACACATTTTGGGTAAGTATATGATTATTAGATACTTGGACCCTTAGGGTGCTCATGTTTTCGTCCCGCAGCTCGCGCCCTAAAGTACTTCTATCGTACCAGACCCGTAATGTTGAGACACGACCAGCGCTCTTCTGAGCCATCTGATCTTGTGGAGTGATTGCCGTATTTGTTTTCGCGTGCACCTTGCGCAACCCTTCCTTGAAGCCATCCCCTTCCGCGAACCTTATGTAACCACAGCCCGTCGCATGTTTCTAAGATTGACCTCAAGTTGTATGTCATCACTACCGACAACAAATGATTAACTGAAGACCCATTGGAAAAAGCGTTGTTCACCTGGGCTCCCAATCCATTATAGGGTTATATAGGGATTATAGGGAATATATTGGGCTATATTGGGATAATGGAAAATCAAATGGGAACTACTATAGTATATATAATAAAACTTGACATCTTAAGGCTTCATGCAGAACCACACAGGGCCATACGCACGCCCTACAAAAGCCACGTGATGCAGAGTCTAGGTTTCAGGTTGTTCAAGGTGAAGTAAGCCAGCCCCCAGAGAAGGTTCTGGGAAATGACAACTAGCTGGCTCTCTGAACATTGCAGATCGACTCCTTGCCGTAAGAAGCTCTTTGAAGACCCTTTACTTCAACCAACTAAAAGCTGGGAAGCTCTTCGTGTTGTAGGCTTACGAGCTCATACGCCTGAAATCCAATGATCACATGGCCCAACGGCCCCACATCCTGAACCATCAACAAAAAGTTTCAACCTAAACCCTCCACCTACCCCCAATTAGGGCCTGAGTACCCACTATTAGGGACCATATATCCCCAATTAAGGGTCCTTGGAGGGTCTTGGAGGACTGGAAACAGCAAAAGGACATCGCCGAGAGGCCACTGAGCAAGAGTCAAACAGCTCGCGCAGATTCTCAACCTGCCCATGTTCAGGTCTCAGCTTTACGTTTAGATTCGGAGGACCCGCCACCCTGTAATAGTGATGTAGTAGGAGTATATAAGGACCCTCATATATTCTTTACTATCCCTGATAGGTACTCCTAACATGTACCAGAGGGACTCCGAGAGTGCCCCTAAACCCTAAACCCTAAACCTGTTATTTGTGGCCTCCTCTTTGGTAAAGCCTTCAGATCCCCGGTAGATGGCCAAGAAGCAGCAGAGCCTGAGCAACCCTACAATGGGTTGCTGTTAAGGAACTTAAATTGAGTTACCAGAATGGGTATGTAAATATGTATTACCTAATATGGTTTTCCCAATATAGTAACTTAATTTAAGTTCCTTAACAGCAATCCAGTACATCCTTTTCGGAATTAGGGTGTAGGAAATAGGGTTTAGGGTTTAGGAATTCAGGTTTAGGGGTTGGGGTTTTGTGCTTGGAGCTTCATGGTGATAATAACCTACTCCTAGCTGTACTTCTCAGCCCGTCAAAGCCCCTGAGTCCCCATTATGGTTGTTTTTAAACCCTAAACCCTAAACCCTAAACCCTACAAGGACCGGTGTAATTGGTTTATAACCACCCTCAAGCTCCAACTAGATCCTCGCAGACCCTTCCATGGTAATCGAAGATCATATGTCTCCGGAACCTGCACGACAATTTCCAACACCCAAATCCCTAAACCCTATAAACCTAAACCCTAGACCCTAAACCCTAAACCATCGACTCGTATGCTGACGCAAAGTGTTCTGGGATTTTGGTAACCCCAAGCTTCCAGGCGACTTTGTTCAGGGATGGGGTTACCCAAATTCTCTATCCTTATAAACCACTCCACAGGCTGAGTTAAGGTTTATTTTAGTCTTTTCAACCTAAAGAGATCTGGGAAAATATCCCTAAACCCTAAACCCTAAACTTTAGGGTGACAATTGGGCTATCAGGATGACCTCTTGTTGCAGATACATTGGCCGCTCTACCAAGACCCTACTACTACCCTTAATTGGGGTGTATGCCCCGAATAGTCGGTACGTAGGCCCGAATAGAAGGCAGTACCCTGAATTGGGGTGGCCCCGGAGAGTGGGTACATAGGCCTGAATAGAGGGTGGTTGAAGGGTCTAGGAATAATCGAGATGGGCAGGCAAAAAGGAAAAACTCAGGGCATGCATGTGGCCATGTGACAACTTAAGGCGTGCGAAACTGCTAAATCTCATGCCGGCACGCCTTCCCAACGTTCAGATTTTTTCGGTCGCGGCTTGGCAGTCATCTTACAAAAGAAGGCTGGCCGTTTCGAAGGTTTCCCTTCAGCGTGCTGGCAGCCCTGTAGCTGAGATGATGGCCGTGACGATCTATCTTATTTGAGGCATGCGAGGTGCCACTGCTACTTTGTGCATTTACACTTGGTGCTGCAAGTAATCTCGATGTTTCAATTCAACTTGCTGCGAGTATTGCTGCAACTGGCGCCATTACTTTTGCAACTTGGTGCTGGCTGACGGCCAAACAACCATGTTGATTCCAAACATTTAAGCTGTCCACATCATCCAACCAAGAAGCACAGTATGTAGAAGCCTGAATAGATACACATTTACTTTCAAGGTCTGTTTGCCATATCATGTACCATACATGTGCGGAAAACCTAGGACGATAATGTTGGTCCCTATTAGGGCATCATCATTACCCAAAAATCAAAGCAGGCCGTACTCGGCATGCTCAATCTTAAGATCAACATCGCACTTCAAGCCGCGTGATTTAGGGACATAAAGCTCTGATACGAGTAACGGCGGCATGGTGAGTGTTATGTAGCCATCCTTTATGGATGTGCGTCTGACAAGAAGGATCTGGTGGCGGGGCCCCTCCGAGAGAGAACCGCTCGCCGATGAACTATGGACTCCGTATGCAGCGGGAGTGAACACAACTACTACCACTAGAGGAATGTACGGGAATCATAGCAATCTGTATGGTTCGCTGTCCATTTTCGCGCCTCCTAATACAACTCGAATATTCAAGGTACCCCAAGCAGAGACCCCCAAATGGGGATTACCATTGGGATCCACTCCTCGATGCAGATCACCGGTCTGTTCAAGGGGGTTAGGGTTTAGTGTTTAGGGTCTAGGGTCTATAGGGTTGAGAGTTTGGGGTTGAGGGTTTAGATCCCAGCCCATGAACCATGAGAACCCACTGCAAGCCGCCCCAGGTTAAGAAGGTTCCGGTTTAGGGTTCAGAACCCTGAGCAATCACGTTCCAGATGAAACAGTCCAAGGGAGCCGAATGATTACCCCTTAAATGAGGAATGTGCCTTAAATCCTTCAATCATCTAAGGTATCCTAGCATGATTCGGGGTATATTCCTTACATAAAATATCTTGGGACATCTAGGTATAATATTCACAACACGGAACCGAAGGTCCTCTTCAGGGCATGCCACAATGTCTAAACAAACATCCCACATGGCAGTTGAACCCAAGACGCAACAGTACCAGCGAAGTGAACCCTAAACCCTAAACCCCCTCATATACAGGATACACCAGGAAAAAACAAGCTTTTCAATCGTGAGAAACCTTACTCCGCCTCAATCCAGGAACTCGAAGAGTTCTTCATGAGAACGACACCATAACAGTCTAAGATATTCCCTAGTAAGCCCTAGGGCTCCCAGTTACCCAAATAGTGGGCTACTGGGCTATGGAACTACAGGGTATATGGAACCTAGAACCCACTATTCAGGTAACTGGAGCTGTAGGGAAGGTTCGGAAAGCCCCACGATTCTCACAGAGGCCCTACGCAGTTCCTATAGAATTGCATACTTAGATGCAGCACAAATAGAACGACCATAATTTGAAGAGCCCGAAAGGCGGCCCCCTGATTTTGACACACCCTTAAACCGCACATCCTCATTCAACATCCACCACTAGACTAGAACTCTAACAGTCCTAAGTCCTAAGCCCAAACCCTGACACCCAACCACAATTCATACAACGCCTCTAGAACGAATGCAGAGAGGCCATCTGAAGAAGCGCCGCATTTTCGCGAATTGGATAAGGGGAGGTGAGTTTCTCAAAATCAGGTGCCCAGGGATCTGTGTGTTGGGATTCATCACCCCCTATTCTGAAAACCCCCCCAAGGCCCCCCGAGTATCCAAAGAGTCAAAGATGTCCGTTATGGTATATCACACCGTCTTGGGAACATAACATTTCATGTCGGGGCGTTGGGTATGTGGGGGTATTACAAGTGAATATATCACGGCATGTTCGCTCATCCGCGCCTTTACGACCGATCCTGAACGGGGGAGCTAGTATATATTCCTAAGGGTCCAAGTACCTAATAATCATATACTTACCCAAAACCTGTACTATAATTACTATTACCCAAAACCAAAGTACCTAATTATTGGGTACGTGGACCCTCTGGGTATTCCCTGAATATAGGGTCCGAGGAGGGTAGCTTGTTTTCTGCTGTTGTCTTGCTGGTCCTTAAGGGTAAACCATCAAACCAACACCCTCGGCCCCAAGTCCTAAACCTAACTCCTAAACCTATTGCAGGTGATTCGATATAAGGATGATTTGAGGGATCCACCCCGGCCTTATAGTCCCCCTTAAGTAGATAGAATATGGCTTTGGGTAGAATTGTAGTAAGATCCCCATGTACCCCATATTCTATCTACTTAAGGGGGACCATAAACCCTAAAGCCTAAACAGCATCAGTCGATGGCTTGAGAAACTCCCAGCAGACAACTTTACATTGCCGTAAGTGTCCAAGTACCAGCTTTCGGGTTTAGGATTTAGGGATTAGGCACTGGGGATTTTGGTGATAACGTTTGTAATGCAGGTCTTGGGTACGTATCTGATAGTTGAGTACTTGGACCCTTGGGCTTACAAATCCACAGCGATTCACAGCGGAACGGACAGCTGGATCCTGCTGGCACCCTAAAAGGAATCGAGATTCTTTGGGTACGGGGTTCTTGGGCTCTAGGTGTAGGAGCCATGATGAGGTTGTAAGGGTTTAGGGTTGCTGGGCTCTGGCTTGCAGGAGCCATGGGATTCTTGTTTCGGGCTGTTAGGCTGTGCTTCCGGTTAAGAAGCCATGGGGTGCAGGATATCAATAGGCAAGTCGGGTGGCGATGTGCTCATGCTAGACCGAGAGAGTGCGTCGAATTCACGTTAGAAGACTGAATAATTCTCGATACTAGCGTTGATGCTAAAATTCCGCGAATGAAGCTAAGTACATCTTAACTACCCTGCACCCTGAAAATTCGGTTACTACGGTATACTAAGGTCATGCAGGATGTCTGGGATCAACAGTATTCTCTTGCAATCCTTCTGTGCCTAATTTGTGGTTGGAAGCACGAATAGTTGAAACTCTTCCCTTCCAACTTTTATAGAACTGTAGTCAAAAACACTCCACGTTACAATCACACGAAGTAGGCTGTCAGAGTTCCGAGCGAGTTTCTGCCCAAGATGTACATTGGGGAACTTGGAGCCATAGCAAAAATTGTATTTTTTCTGTTCCTTAGGAGTATAATAAGCAAAAAGTAAAGATTATTTCCAAGTACCCCTAAGCGCCAACTGATACGTAGGCCACACAGAAATGTGACAAAACACTTGCAGTGACTTCAACCCAGATTTTGAGTTCAGGGAGTAATTTCTTATCGTTTTGTGGTCTCTAGGCCTTTTCAGCTGAAACCTGCTCCCTACTGTTGGGTAGTGCTGGCGCCCACGAATTGAGGAAAGACTATGGATATCCAACAGCTCCAGCTAAGATCGGTAACGCCCCGGGCAACGGTGCAGGGTTGGTAAGAGGTCTGATGGTGTTATGAATTATGCTTTGACGGCTTAAGGCGTTCAACCTTATACGTTGGAACAGGCCGCTTGGGTTGCAAAGAGGCGCCGTAGCTTCTTCGCCGCTATCCAGCCAGCATAGTCATCCGACCACTTTCGAGGCATGGTGACATGTCTTGGAACTTACGTGCTACGGTGCCCAGCAAAGAAGAGAAACCAAGGCTGCCATGTGCCAGAGCTACACCCCCTATGGCAAGATAGGACATATATGCTCAACATGCTGAAGGCTACCTAGAGTAAGCTTGAACACCATAAATTGGACCATAAACATATTGGGTAGCAAGCCTTTTTGCAGGCATATAGGTTTCTCTGGGCTCGACAAACCCTACAAGACCGGTTTCCATGTCATTCACCATTTATTAAAATTCATTCTCCATCACTTGGGTGCCACCCCTATGAACCCGAAACAAACCTTTCTCGGCCCAGCGAGGAAGTTTCTTCAAGCAGCGGTGGTCTTGACAGTTGTTTTGCTGTTCACGAGCGGGGTTTGGGGCTTCAGAAAAAGTAGGGGTACCATATAGTCCCAATAACGAACTAAAGCGAAAGAACATGAGCTGTAGCCTATACACTCCTAGTATCCCCTCAATAACCGGCCTTCAAACGAAAAGCTGCAGCTTTCAGACTTGGATAGTTTACCCAAAGGATTGCTACTTGACATATTTTGACCGTGTTGAAAATAGTGACATAGTGTCCGCCGAACCTCGAAAACACACATCCGGACGCTTTCATAAACCCAGTCTGCTCCAAGATGTTCCGAAACCCGCTGCCGATCAGGAACATGGTGACGCAGAGAAGTCCTAACTGATGTCACCACACCTTGAGGGAGAAGCGGATTGTCCCCTGTCGTTATCCTCCTGGCTCAAGTTTCAAGAGGTCAGCGGCAAGCTCACTGAAGCTTCCTGAAATGGGAGCTGCGACCAAGTCTGCCCAAATGCACACATGTTCTGCGAGCCTCGATTGCAAGACGCAGGTCACAAGACCTTTCGTACGAGACTCTGCAACTACCCCCTGATTTCCTGTCATTCCTCAGAGTCGTAGAGTATGTAATATGAAGGCTTCCTGATGGAGAGTAGCGATCAATAAAGCTGAAGGAAATTGGGGCTGCAAGTAGATCTTGTGACGGTACAAAGCCCTGGCACATGCGAGGAAGCCGTTCTCCGTGGTGCGCGTGACTGATGACAACACTAGGCTTATGATGTCATCTATCTACACCTTCCTTGGCTTTGCAAAGCTACTTTGAGGATCAGGGAGCCTGCTCACTAGGTATACAATGGAGTGGTAGTAAGTAGGCTCATCGAACGGGTACTATTGGAACAGTGTGCATACTTCACCAAGAATCCCGGCACGTCAACCACTCGCCTACCTGCCAAGAGCTACGACACCCTGACGCGCACCGGAAGGGGCCGCTAGAAAAGGGAGAGTATGTGGGGGGGCGGGGGTCCGAAATCCGGAAACTTTTTTGCGTCCCTATATTAAGGATTATAGTAATTTGGGGTCTATGCTGGGGTCCCCACCAATGTATGGAAAATACCATGTCAATCGCGCGATGCATCTGCGCATCTGTAAAACGCCTATGCGCACCCAGTACATTGCTGCACGTCCATGTCAGTCAACTGGTCTCTACACGGGTACAGCAAATCTCCCATGCATCAGGCTAAAACAAGTGCTTTAACCCTGAACCCCGTATACCTTCTGAACCTACAGGACCTGAGCCCCAAACCCGTGAAAAACAAGTGCTTGTCTTTAACCTGGGATCCAGGTCTATCAATGATACCTATGCATAGTATGCTCTTTGGATCCCAAGGGTTACAACTGACATGACTGACCGCGCCTCCATTTCGCCTCGTGAAGAACCATGCTTTGTTAAGCACAGCTGCAATTTCCAGGACTTCCGCCCCATTCAGGGGACTCCGGTGAGGAGACATGGCTAAAGGGCTTGCCAAGGGATGTCATCCACACAAGTAAGTAGGATGCTAGTTTCTGAGCTACCCTGGCATTGAGCTACGCTGGCAGGGCCTCCTTCCACAAGCCAACATGGGCTCTGCAGTATGCCTAGTCACATTCAAGAGTCAGGTGCACACATAGATATGTACACATCCCAATTGGTACAGGCACAAGCATACGACGGTCCATACTCCTTCTGGTATGCCTGGCGAATTCACCCTGTCATCTGCAATGCCAGAGGCCCTTGTTCTTACCTTTGATTAGCTGGGAATGAAGGAATGCAAAAGACAATGGAAACTACTACAGGTTTAGGGTTTAGAAGGAATGGAGAAGAAAATGGAACTACTATAATGACTTATATAGGGACTACTTTCAAGATCCATTCCTTCATTCCTAGCTGACCTAAACCCTAAGCCCTGAACCCTAAACCCTATACAACCCCACCTAAGGTAAGCGTTAGCAGCATCTGCTCATGACCTTAGGTTGCAGGACTACATCAGCTACTGGCCGTTGCGGCAGGGCTATAGTCCCCCTTCAATAGATAGAATATGGTGTATATGGGGATCTTAGTATAATATACCCAAAGCAATATTCTATCTACTTGAGGGGGACTATAATACTTTCAGAGCCAGGGCAAAACCTAAGGTAGATGGAGGACGTGTAGCACCACTTAGGACCCTCAGAGCACGGTAAATTCTTGGTAGAAGGTACCACACATGGGGGGGTACAAGACTCTATGATCCTAGAAGACAAGGTGATCCCCTATGCTCAGGCTCCTTCCTTCCAAGAACCCCATAACCACGCGAAGAAGTGCCCCTGACAGGTCTGCATTGCGTAGGTGGTACGATGAACATGCCAGGCCCCAATCAACCTCTCCAGGATTTGCTCAGGATTAACCAGTTTTTTTTTCGTGAAATTCACAAAAAGAAGTATGAGAAAAGCGGAAGTCCATTGCCTGGCGGTAGCTGCCAGACTTCGCACGTCTCACCCCCTTGTCACTTTGCCCCAACCTATTCGACAAACAACACGAACATCAGCTATCCCTGCATAAACTTCAGCTTCGTGTAGGGCAGGGAGACCGTCAAGTTGAGCGACAAGTTTGAAACTTGATCCAACAAATTTGCAAAACTTATCTGCAGGCACGTCAACGTCGCTCGGCAGCTGGCACGGTATTGCCCTTTGCCCAAGGCCTCACATTACACTAACAACGATGAGCTCGAACGGGAAACGCTCTTGTCACTTTTTAAATGTTTCCTCAATCAGGCTATAAATGTCTTTGAAATAAGTTTTACAGTATTCTGCAAAATCTGCTTCGCCAAAGGCAGTGCTACCGTTACCGCCAGCCTGGTGCCTCTGCGATCTCTGTCGTTATCTACCTATAATCCCTCTTAAGCAGATGGAATATGGGGTATATGGGGAATCTTATTATAATATACCCAAAGCCATATTCTATCTACTTAAGGGGGACTATAAACCTTTTGAAGCATTGGAGAGAACCCGAGACTAAAAGAATAGGTGAATGCCAAAGACTGCAGATTGACGCAAGCGGAACAGCACAGCCGACATGCAGTTTCTTGCGACTGCCATGGTGAATTTGGGCAAAACATGGGTCAAAGATGGCCCCAGTCTGTCTGGCAAAGGACCCCACCAAAAGGGGTTTTACCTCAACTTCCGAAACTTGCTCGTTGACAGACAAAGTCTGCGAACGTCTGGGTCTGTATGGACATACCCAGATGCCTGGGAGGATCTGGAATCAAGTAGAGTCCCTAATATGGTACCCTATACAACTGCAGGAAGATTTCTAACCCCAACCCCTAAACACTAAACCCTAATTTCTAGGCACCCTCAAGCGGGCTCTACTTTCTAGATCCTCCCAGGGGTCTGGGTAGCGGTTGGCTGTGCAACGCACGCACATTCCTGGCCACTGTGCCAAAGTCCTCTTCGCGTGGCGCTGCAAGTAGCAGAATTCATGTTGTGTTTAGGCTTTAGGGTTTAGTCGCGAAGCAACAGAAAAAGAAACCCTTTGAAAACCTTTCCCAGCTCAGCCGCCACAGATATAGATGTGAAAAAGAAATCCTCTTACAACTTGTCCCCGCTCAACCGCCACAGATATCCAGAATTCTCTGAACTAACGAATCTTGAGCCTGAAGCCGCTCAGCTTGTTAAAGCCCCTGCTCTAAAAAAATATGAATCCAATCCAAAATCATCTCAGCAAAGGGGATAGTCCAGCAGACCCCTGGACGCTGAATAATTACCATTGTTTGGAAACCTTCTTTAATCTGGGAGCCCTGGGCCCGTGCAAGTTCTTAAAAATTTCTGAGAGAATTTTACAAGGAAACCATGCTAAAACCTTTTCAGCTTAGCCGCCACAGATATAGATGAAAAAGGAACGCCTTTTAAAACCTTTCCCAGAATCCGCTGGACTATCGATGTCTGGGAGCCCTTACAAATCCTTCGTAGTTCACTCACCGGACCCTTAGTCATCCTCAAGTCGATAATCCCCAGAACCCTCAGACATCCTTTGTAATTTACTCACCAGACCTTTAGTCATCCTCAATTCAAGAATCCGAAGAGCTCTTCGAAATCCTTTATTCTAATGTACCCACCAGACCCCTACTACCTGAGCCAGAGATCTTGCCCCGTGTTCAGGATCCCTAATTTCTGGTATTCGGGGGCCCTATTGCAAGGGGGGGGCGGGGCCTAAGAATAAAGCGAGTCCAACATTAATATCAATGGCCACCGTACACTATGTATAGTGGGGACGGCGGGCTCCCATCCTCTTTTGAGGGTAGTATATTAAAAGTCCTCTGCAAACAAACCATAACAAACCCACAAAAGAACCAATCTCTTCCCGCTTTTAATAAAACACCCCTAATCATAAAAAATAGATCCAGGGCCCTAAAAATCCTCATGAGCATTTTAAAATGGGCTGTACTACTTTTAAAAGGAGCCA
>CAJNIZ010004335.1:19895-31594 GCA_905231905.1 Symbiodinium pilosum | reverse complement strand
CCACCCCCACCACCCCCCACCACCCCCCCCACCCCCACCACCCCCACCACCCCCACCACCCCCACCACCCCCACCACCACCACCACCAAGTCGTCTCCATCGTACTCCAGATTTTTTTTACTATGACCACGACAAAAAAAAGGTGTACTCATCATAACCATACAAATATTGTTGACGATCATAGGAACCAGGTGATGTTTGGTACTGTAATGCTGCTAGTCTGCTCAGTCGCAGCAATACGGTTACTGGTTTTCATGTATTCCTTCTCATACGCCATTGGTGGAAAACTTCGTCATCCTGAGAATCCGAACTCTTCGAAATTGAGCTCTCCGTCCCAGTTCTTGTCGACCACGGCCAAGGCCTCTACCGGTTCTACGGGGCCACCACTGTTTGAGGAGCGGGGTTGTTTGGGGTGTGAAGGTCTTCGGTGCTTCCAGAAGTCCAGGGTTCGAGACAACACTGGAATACGCTCAGCGTATTCTATGATTCTTCACTTATATGCTATGGAGGAATGTGGGACTTCCGTTGACCGCTAGCAAAACTCATAGGACGGAAACCCCAAATCTGTACTTGACCCCAGTCAAATGCGGAGCAAGCAAAGAAGCCCTTCGCACACTCTTGTCCTTGGGCGTTGAGATACCAGGTTGGTGGGGGAGTGCGGACCCATACTCTGAATCTCCATCTTGCTGCCAATCTAGGAGCTTCTGCAAAGAGCCCCTATACTCTCCTTGAAGAAGATCCTGAACCCTAAGTCCTAAGACTTATAAACACCGTGATATGAATACCTAAGGTCCCTCAAATCTCCCTGATTTGGAGGCTGTCGCGATCGTTGCTTGAAGTATATCTCGCTCAGGTAACATGTCGCCTATCAGTTAGGAATAGGGCTTCAGGGCTCAGGGTTTTACAGTTTTGGGGTTCAATTGCCTTCTGTCGTGGACTGAGGCCCCTTCGTGGCCTTCACAGTTCGAGCCTCTCGCCGCCTACATAATCTGTCAAGCTGGAATCATCAGCAACAACTTGTTCTTTCCCACATGTATGCAGAAGTCAAAGATGCATCACAGCTGCTTATACTGGGTTTGGCTCATAAACACCCAACCTGAAAGCATTGACACATAATTCTTAAGTCGATCTGCTGTTCATGGGAACTTTGGGGCGCCGCCTTGAGCCGTACATCGAAGTCGCCCAAAGTAAGCATTTGCGTAGAATACCCTTGATTCTTTATACCGTAGTCTCCCCCTACATTCCAACACCTCCAGTCTGTTTGCAGCTGCTTGACTATGTACATTCACCAATGTGCAAGTATCCAATGCGCGTACCCAAAACTCGCAGTTCGAAACTACGGTCCCTGTGCACGAGTTATGCCAGCTTGGAGGGTTAGCAGGATTTCGTAAGTATACCTACAAGCCCTATAAGCCACATATGTACCATAGTCCTTCCGGTGATTTTAGCTGCCTCAACCCTGAACAGTATGGTAGCTCCACTTTCTTTGCCACTATTGACCTGCTTACTAAGTCCCTCTGAATCTCCAAGAACCCACGGACCCGGGACCCTTAAATCCAAACTCCGAAACCTCAAGCTCTTTATCACTACCAAAGCTACACTTAAACGCTACGCTCAGGGGACTTAGCAAGTTCATTATAAAGAGGGCCGTAAGTAGCTACTTACTAGGACGCACAGGCCTCTATGAAGGGATCTCTAGGGTATGGCCCTTCGCCAACCAGGCCTCTTGCATCATCTGGCGGCAGGGGATCATCCCAAGTCCCGACCTAGGGACATTCCAAAAGCAGGGAATCCCAAGCCCTACCGCTCCAGATACCTAAATAGCGCGCTCTAGGTTCTATATACTCTATATAGTTACATAGCCTAGTAGCCCGCTATTTAGGTGACTGGGAGCCCTAGGGCAAGGATGCGAGGAGTGAAGCGTAGCATTTCATGTACGCAACAAGTCGGTACTCGGGATTAGTTGTGTGAAGCAAGGTCCATGTACCTAATAATTGGGTGCTTGGGATTTCAAGACTAGGGTTGCTAGAAGTTGTAGGACAGGTGCTGGGCAAGTTACATGTACCGGATTTCAGTACTAAGTAGTTGTTGGACAGGTGTTGGGTTTTCTTCCATGTACCAGAGGTTGAGTACCTAGGATTTCCGTACGACCAGTAGTAGTTGTTGGACAGGTGTTGGGTAAGTAGACGCTGATTGGGTACTTGGATTTTTAGAGTACATACTGTTGATTGATGAAATCTTGCACCACGTAGCAACCCTAAACTACTGTAACTCCTAGGACTTTAGGGACTTAAGGTGGTGCAAGATTTCCTCCAGCAACAGCCTTAAACCCTAAACCCTAAGTAGCTCTATATCAGTGGATTTTAAAGGGTTTCTCGGCAAGCACTCCAACCCTTCAGAGCTCCCTGAATCGTAATCCCTACAGTCACCCTTAAGTAAATAGAATATGGGGTTTAGGGATTTGGGGTTTAGGGATTTAGGGTTTAGGGGTAATACTCCCCCTTAAGTAGACGGAATATGGGCTATATGGGGATCGTGATATACTATACCCAAAGCCAGATTCTATCTACTTAAGGGGGACTATAAACCCACATGCTGCGCAGTCAACCCCTGAATTCCCATAGGTGTCTTGGATGAAACTGCATCGCTACATCCGAGAGGCTGCAGCCAGGCAATCCTTACCAAGCCAGCCAATTCTCTTACACCATATAGGGATAATGGAAAGTAAAGGGGAAGTACTATAATGGGTTAGGGATTATAGGGTATAAATTGTGGTTATATTGGCATAAAAGAAAAAGAAAAGCAGACTACTATTTAGGGTTAGGGTGGGGTAGGTACCTTTATTCGGGGTCCTATTCTCATTTATAGGGTAATTACACTCCCTATTCACGGACTATTTTGCTCTCTGGGAATCAACCCCGATCCCCGAAGGCAACGGTCGCAAACAGCGCCATGCTCTTCTTGCACAGTCAGGACGTAAGCTGACTTAGATACTTGGAAACTTGTCTGGCGGGCCATGTGGATTTCTGGAAAAGGAAGACACATGACTTGTGCACACCACTTCTGAAGATGCCTGGACCTAACATAAAGCAACGCCCCATGTCTGCTTCCCCCATCGTCCTGCAGCCATTTTATCCTCCCTGCTGCAGCAACGACGGATCATTTCGTCCTGCACAGAGCTCAAGGCGGCAAAGAAAACCCCTGATGAGCTCATATAGGGATAATGGAAAATCAAATGGAAACGACTGTAATACATTGGGGTTATATAGGGATAATGGAAAAGAAAATGGAAACTACTATAATCTATTGGGGTTATATTGTATATGGGGGTTGTAAGCCTGAGGTTCCATGTCGGTACCATTGATGGAATGCAAGGCCAAATGGAGGTATTCATTTATAGACTAGACTCAAAGCCCAATTGTAAGGCTATTGCCAAACCCTAAACCCTAAACCCTAAACCCGCCGTGAATAAATGCAGTTTGAGCGCGTGGCGCTGCTAGACTATCGGAACATACCGAACCGTGCTTCTCCGTAGGCGCATAAGGACGTGCGGGACTTCACTGATACAACTTGGATACGGTCTACACTCTTATGACACTCTTTTGTAGGACTCCTAAACCCTAAACCCTACTGTGTTATGAGTGTTTCTGTAGTGGGATCCTTGGAGCTTCCTTAAGAGAACCCTCATTTTCCGAGACGCCCCAAGCCCTCAACCTAGCAGCCAAGCTACTACAGAGGCCTAAATAATGACAGTATAAAGCTTTGCGAATGATCCAGGCCCCCTAAAACCCTACATATACTTATAGGACCCACTATAGATTCATATAATGTCCAGGCCCCGACCTAGACCTAAAATACCTGGCTTTGTATATAGAAGGTACTCAACATAAAGCTGCTAGTAGGTATCCTGAAGAAGGGCGAGGGTATAGGGGTCCAAGTCTAGCTACAGCTCGTCCCATAGGCATGCTCAGGAGCAAAGCGTGCACATGGACAGAAGCACTTTCGGAAACATGGTTGAAGGAGGACATTTCTGCACCACAATCAGAATCTCCAAAATACTGTGATCGCTGGGGGGTATAGAGTATATAAGGTGGTGCAACACTTCCTCCATCCACGCCAATTTGCAGGTTGGGGTTGCCAAAAACCCCGCCATCCCTCAGAAAATCCCACCTGCTGCAAGTAACAAGAATTAAGCCTGAACCCAGCGGAAAAAAAAAAGGGTAGGGGCCTCGCCTCATGAGGATGACAGATTATTTGGTGTATGAAAGGGGACCATACTTTTGGAAGCTCCCAAATGGCACAGGGATAACAAGATGCCACGGCCTCTTAAAGCAACGATTTGCTGGTCCTCTTTCTCTTTTTCGCTGCCGGCGCGGACGCAGTCGGGGCATCCTGTTTAGAGTGTGGGGATTTGGGTTCTATTAGCTTGCCGGACTTTTAACTAACATACATTGACATACCCAGGATACATAAAGTGGCAAATGACAGGGGTTCTTTACTATGGTGACTTGACCCAACATCGTATCAACAGCGTCTAACCGTAGGGTACTAGGGGAATTAGGCCATAGACGGGTTAAGGGTTTGGGGCTTCGGATTCGGGGTTAGCGTCTAAGATTGCGTGAAGTGAGTTGTTTCAAGGTCGTGCCGAAGTCCAGGTTCAGCATTAATGCCCTTTCCGAAGAAGCAAACCCGACCCACCCCAATAAACATCCACCTAATGTATACTGATATTGTATTGGGGGGCTTGTTGTCCAAGCGGGTAGATAAACATTCCTCTTAATATCGAATTGACTGTATAATTATTAAGATAACCCCTTAAGAACACACCATATAGACAGTTTCCACTCAAGTTTCCATTTTCTGCTTCATTTGATTCTCCAATCTACAATATCTCTATGCCCTATACAACCCTATTTTTGGTATCCCTAATACTGGGAAACCCGGAGCCCTAATCGCTAAACCCTGTATCCCCCAAAATGCCCTTTGAAGCTACCCTCAGGGTCACTAGAATCCGCCTAAGGGCCTAAGGGCCCGTATTAGGGGCCAATACTTCAACCGTGGACTACTGCCAAGGCCTAAATTGTAGGGATTACCCGGATTGTCTACAAGTATGTACATGCGTGTATATATATGTACACACATACAGGGATTACATGAGGATTGTGTAGAGATTCTGGGATATTAGCCCAATCGTGGCGAATCAAACGGACAAAACATGGAAAATTAAATGGAACGTGGGGGTACAAAGGGCTTTCTAAGAATTATGTATTGTAAGGGCCTGAGATAAACACCAATAGAATTTGGCGGTCATCTGAGGTTATACTTAGACGAGATTTCTAGAACCACAAGTTTGGTAACTATTTGAGCCCTTGCATTAGGCAGCACAAGCTTCCCAAAAAACCTGTAATCCTAAACCCTAGAGCCTAAACCATAGACTAAAGACAGTAAGCGCCAAATACTATACCCTATACACTAGACGACCTGGAGCCTAAACCATGACTAGAAAGCAATCGGCCTTAACCTCCGCAACGCCAACGGCGGCCAGCTGCATCAGCACCTGCTTCAGTAGTTGCTTGAAGGATAGACTGGGATTATGAAAGGCCAAGAGCGGCCAACCTAACTTAACAAAGTTACATACCGTAAACATTGCTAGGATCTCTCATATGAGATAGTCTAAACTCCTAGCATCCCCTTGAATAAGCCCTATAGTAGCAACTCCCTACACAATCACCTGCATAACCCCCTTTAAGGAGTTTTGCCTGTAGTTAAATATATTACCCTAGGGCTCCCAGTTACCTAACTAATCGGCTACTGGGCTATGTAACTATAGGGTATATAGAACCTAGAACCCATTATTTAGGTAACTGGAGCCCTAGGGTTAACTCAAGGCATTCCTGACGTCAAAGCTGTTGGGATACCTCGGGGCTGCAGGACCGACTGATACAGGATCAGTGTGAAGCTATAGTCCCCCTTAAGTAAATCTTCTGAAGGGTTTAGAGTATAGTCCCCCTTAAGTAGATCTTATAGGGCTTAGGGTATAGGGCCCCGAAAGTAGATCTTATAGGATTATGGTTTAGGGTATAGTCCCCAGTAAGTCGATAGAATGTCCCCCTTTAGTAGATAGCATATGGGGTATATGGGGATCTTATTAACATATACCCAACGCCATATTCTGTCACCTTAAGGGGGACTGTAATCGCCTCCGCGTCCTGTGGTTGCAAATCGCCGTCAATTAGTTTCCGCGGAATGGAACCCTGTTCCGCACTCATTTGTCCAGTGCTTTTGCTTTGGGGTCTGTAGTGGATTTTCAGAGTTCCAGAATCAGTTTCTAAAAAAAACTTACCGCTCACAGCATACTTCCTCAAGGACAAACATCTCGCCCTACATATAGACCTATACACTGGCACTATGTTCGGAGTACTTGGCATGAGGGGCTGTAGGGGTATTATTAGTCGAGAGTCATCGCTGTGGGAATCGATATTCAGGAAGTGGCTATTACCATTACTACTATTATTACTGCTGTTACTATTATTACTATTACCACTATGAGTATTATTGCTGTTACTGCTTTCACTACTATGCGATTATTGATACTTACTATTATTGCCCTTAGGGTTCCCTGAGCCACGGAATATAGCCCTGACATAGGTTACAAACCTTAAGGATATAAACTTAAGCAACCACTGATCCCACATATGCCCATATTGAGACTGCCCCCCGCCCTGCGCGTCGTGGAGTGAGATCTTGTGGCTTAGGGTTTCAGATTTGGTGTACCAAAAACGGAGAATCACATGGACAAAATCAGGAAACAGGGTGCTTCAGGACGTTGTAAATAAGAGACCTACATTATGTCATAGCTATACAAGGACTCTATTGGACAGTACTATTAGTAATTGTTCAGGCTTCCGTAGTATCTTCCCTACACGCCCCTCTTACCCTTTTATGCTAGGCTGCTAGGTGTCGACAACAAAGTTGTTAGCACGGAAAAGGGCTTGATGTCAATTCACATATTCAACTACCTATGCGTATTCCCTTCTGCGGTTGCCAAAGGGTCTCATGCCAACGGCAGAGAGGTCCTATCGTGAAAGCTGTTAACTCAAAAAGCCTTCTTTCATTCAACATGATTTACGCAGCTCCTGTGCCAGTAGACCTCCTACCTGCAGCTTCATAGCCATTACCAAACAAGTAGTAGCTATAACCCATAGAAGTTGACATAATTGGGGTTACAAGTGGTATATCTCACAAGCAAAGGGTGAGAAATTCAACGGATGCCATGGCTTCACCCATGCTGAGTGCTGTTGGATCATGAGGTACGCCAAGGAAGCTAGCAGATGCTAGCAGGTTGTCCTAGCTACGTTGTATAGAGCCTTAATAGGGATCATATAGAGTTTGCACATTACTTGTACAAGCAGCGTAGAGGGTTTAGGGCTGTTACCCTGAGAGCAGAAAAGCACATTAAATAAGAATGGAAAATGACATAGACACTGGGAATGTACACGGCTAAATGTTACAGGAACTGGGACTAGGCAGGAATCTTACGAAACAGGGTTTAGAGTTTGGGGTCCAGTTATCTACCATGGTATTACCTGATTTAAACTTGGGTTTGCCCTACCCCCCTTCATCTGCAGCTTGGAGAACCCGAAGCCCACGAGTGGACAAATCCAAACACAAAGCCAAGGTTGCGGTGGGTCGCAGGGCATACTGGACTTTGAAATGCCCCATCAAATTCTCCTGCACTCCTAGGATCCTCTCAGAGGACACCTCAATTGCGACTCAAAACCCCCGAAGGGCACAAGTTTCACACTCTACAAGAATAGCGCTGCACCCGACCTTTAAGCCCTGTGACCTAAACCGTCCTTCATCTACGATTCTGAGCCCCATGAAGCTATTTCATGCCTTGCAAGGACCGAGGCAATGTATATATGTTTTCGCATGTCATGTAAAAACCCTTAGAGCGCTCACTCACTCGTCCTCCCATGCCCTACAATTACGGGACTACTTACCCAAGACCCCTAAAGAGAGGGGATGTTCCTAGGCGTAGTAGGTTGTCTGATGATCTTACCCTAAGGGTCCAAGTACCTAATAATCATATACTTACCCAAAACCTGTACTATAATTACTATTACCCGAAACCCAAGTACTTAACTTTTGGGTACTTGGACCCTTAGGGGTAAGCATCATGGACGAAAACTTGTGCCTGGCAAACTTTTTCCCAGGCATCCCGAGGAACCTCTGCCTCGTGGAAGAGGTTTGGCTCAGGGTTTGGGGGTTTAGGGTTTAGTGGGGTCTAGGTCTACAGGGAACAACGGAGAATCAAATGGAAAGGGAACTGACATGTCAGGTGGACAACTGGGATTATTGAGGGGTTTGCAGGGCGCAGGGCTTCAAGAAAACTACGTGCTAACCCCAATCCAAATGGCTTAAGCAACAATTAAGCCCGCGTCAATCTGGAGCATCCGCAAAACTATACATAATTGGGGGCACAGGTTGCGGCCGGGGCTTTTTACAACTCACGGCTCCTTTTTTTCATGACTTCTCTTATAGACATACATATGTAACACAGGCGGGATCTACATTTGAGAAAAGCCACGTCAAGAAATGTTAGGAACGGTGTCTTGCAGCAACCCAGCCCACAAACAGGACCAGATTTGCATTCACAAGCACATGGCTGCAAGGCATGACAGTCCGAGAGTGAAGCGCGACAAAGGAAAACAGTAGTAGTACTAGTTGCAATAATGGCCACAATGCTCACAACAGTAATGATAAGAATGAGAAGACTAGCCACCATGCTTGCTGGGATGCGCTGTTCTGGTCGCCCATGTAAATTGGAATAATGCTGGGTTTCCGGTGTCGATAGAAGATGATTCCTCGCGGAAGGGCTAGAGATAACGTACGGCACAAACCCAAGGGCAATACTGCAAAGGGCAAACGTTGCAAGGGAAAAGTATCGTCAAAGGCGTGCAAACTTCCCAAAATGGAGGCACTTGCAGTTTCCTGACTGTCTTCGCAACTAAACGGACCCAACGCAAGGATCCACTTGCTCAAACCTTTCTCAGACCCGTGCAGACAGCAACCCGAACCTTGCTAAGCACCTCTTCGACTTTTGCCGGTCCCTGGGAGGAAGCAGCACCCAGGTACCTCCAAAAGGATGGATCCTACTAGCGTACCCTTGGCGGACCTGTTACAATTATCAATGGCCTTTTAATGGACTATGCAGGGGTTCAGGGGAATGGAATTTCAAAAAATCAGCTTGCCCCTACCTAAGGGTCCAATGTATGTAATTATCCTCTACTTCCCAAGACTTGCATAACCACTCATAGTATAAGAATCCCTAAGTCCATGGTTGTTGTCTGGTGGCCCAGGTGAAGGTTTAGGAAAACTTTACTGGTAGCCCCAACTACGTACAAACTTTCGGGTTATGCCTACCAACTACGGGGTGAGTACTACAGTATTCAACTGTAGGTGACTTCAGGAAGGGGTGCCCTTCACACTGTTCGTATGTGAGGAGGTGCCACACAAAGGGCCCTGATTGGGAATCGGCTAGCTTTGGACCTATCCAACAGGGGTCCATTACCCAATATTTCAGTACTTGAGATTTTGGTAGTGATTGTAGTACAGGTTCTGTGCAAGCATGCGATTATCGAGCACTTGCACAAGGTTTTGATATCTGTGGCATTACACAGATGAGACTGTTTAATAGCTCATGGCTTAATTCTTGATGGCCTCCCTGAAAACACACTTCTCTCAGAGTGAAAGAAAACGTCACCCAGAAACGAGGCTCTGAAGGTATGTTGAAACTCAAGTTGTTGGGTAGACTACCAAGTGCACATGTTTGCCTAGTCACAACCCTGTTTGCTTAACTAATTGGTTCGGAGGGTAAAGGGAACGCTT
Source organism: Symbiodinium pilosum (assembly GCA_905231905.1). NCBI lineage: Eukaryota > Dinophyceae > Suessiales > Symbiodiniaceae > Symbiodinium > Symbiodinium pilosum. Next base: position 21,703 of record CAJNIZ010004335.1, on the reverse strand, counting down.
CGGGCCCTAGGTGTGTACATATCAGAGAGGGATTGGCTGCAGTGTGGAGCAGGATTTGTTGGTAGGATAGGAAATCATAAGGTGTTCTTGTGTGGGAAACGAATAGCTGTGTTTGCTTGACCAACCAATTTACACACTGGCGGGTTCCAGCTTGTGTGAAGCTCCAGGAAGGCCATGTGCAGAACTAGACCGCAAGCAGCCGCGGAAAGCTATTCATACTTACCACCTGTAAGCGAACACTCCAACAGTTGTTGGAGGAATACAGCGTAATTTTTCCTTTATGAAAAAGATCCACTGTAGTAGGCCGTCCAAAATTCCTCAACAAGCTCCTAGTACTCCTTCAGGCCCTGGGTTCCTAGGGTATTTCCAGAACTGGCCAGCGGCCATGAATGACCTTATAGCTTTGCGTCAGCTGATGGCGTTGAGGACTGCGGAAACAGGGTTTGACAAGTGCCTTCGTGCCAAGGCAGGCATTGCACCTTGCAATCCCCAATGCAAGATGAACAGGGGATATAATGACTGATATACCCAAACTGGATTATGTAGGGACATACGGGGCTATATAAGGGATATGTACCCGAAAATGATACAGAAAAGGAAATAAAGGGGTTAGATAGGCTTTAGGGTTTCGAGGCTTCTTACCCCGACAACAGAAAACAACAATGGATAAGGAAATAGAAGCCGTGCCAGTGCATAAGGACCTGCTTCAATAAAACCAAGGCCTAAATCCCATACCCTGAAGCCTAAACCCTCCCATCACTAGGGACCCTAGTATCCTGTGCTTAGGAGAGTATAAGGCCCCAAGGGCAGGCTCAGAAGTATCGAGCAAACTGACACAGTCGAACCCCCATGATTGTCAACACGTGCTTGTAGTCACATCTCCCTAGTAATAAAGCACCCCACATCATAGTCAACAAAGCTCTCCTCATAGTACACGATCCGAAAATTCAGGATTTGAGCAGGGCTCTTAATACTGCAGAGTGAGGCGGAGCGGTGGGGGAATCTGGGTATGTACTATTGTGCGGAGCATTGCAGATATCCGCTTTCGCACCCTTCCTGAAGCGCAGGTGCGCACTATTTGGGAAGGTTAACACCGAATACCAACATTATATAATCCAGGTTTCCATGTCATGTTCCATGTGATTTTCCATGTGATTCTCGATGATTGGGGCGGACTATCCCTAAACGATAAACCCTGAACCCTGAGCCAGAAAACCCTATATACCCCCCCTCATAACGTATAAACAATAAACCTTAGGTGGACCTGCCACACTGCAGTAGTAGTATAGTTTCAGTATAAGAGTAGCCCATTATCCCTTGTAGTCCCTATTGCTGGGTGGGGGTCGACCCCTAAACCCTAAACCGCTTTTGCTATTGGAAGCTATTTCCTGGCCTTAGGGCAATCTCCACATGCGCAGTCACCAGCTGCTGACTTTGCGCATTGACCTCCTCCACCTCCTCTTTTCAAAGGCTCTCTGGGAGCGTCCAAGAAAAGAGGGCTCCAAACAAAAACGTCAAACTGCTATACGGCTATAACCCTCATTCTAGGGACTCCGGAAGGGACCCCTAATCTTTCCCAGAGGGTCCAAGTACCCAATAATTAGGTACTTGGGTTTTGGGTAATAGTAATTATAGTATAGGTTTTGGGTGAGGATATGATTATTAGGTACTTGGACCCTCAGGGTTTGATAACCCCCATGTGGCATCAGAGGAATAGATGAGGCTTGGTGCATGTCTAGGCTGTCGGCTTCTGATTGCAGGGTTTTAGGGAGGATAATGTTTAGGTCTCTCTAAGGGATTTGGAACCC
>CAJNIZ010004335.1:4171-19435 GCA_905231905.1 Symbiodinium pilosum | reverse complement strand
CGCGGAAGAATCGGCCTATTATGTCATAACCAGAGGTACCAGATACAATACCTCTTCACGGAGGAAGCATATCATAATCAGGCACTCGGATTCCCATAGACTGCATCAACAAAGTTCAGGCACATCATGTGGGTCCGGCTCCCATCCATGAACAGTCTGTGATAGGGGTCATATTAGAGGATGTCATATATATGTGTATATATATGTATATACAAATATATATATATATAAAATCTGTTATCCAACTGTTTATGAGTGGGGGCAGTATCCAACACATCAGAAGTGTCAATGGAAGATATCCTGCACCGTGCGACGTACGCTGTAGCACTGGAAGTTTCTCTGCTTGGGGTCCCGAGGCTCCTAAAGCCTAAGCCAAGCCGACCCCAAACGTTTACATCCCCAAACATACCTGAGACACACAACAAATCTCCCGCACAAATTTCAAACGCTATTCCGATAGGAACCTGGACCCATAAAAATCTGGGAACAATATAATTACAAATCTCGGGTACACAATTCTTGTTATAGGTATATGGGTAGCACGCAACCCTATCCAAGGGCTCCTGTGCATGTTCATTTCAGGTTTGTTCTTCTTGTATACTACCTTTTAAAAAAGGGAACCTTCAAAGGAGCCTTTGGCCAAATAGCCCAATATCGTTTAATTAGGGAATCTAATTTTGTCATCTCAGGGATCCCTGTATCTTGTAAGTTTGTCATATCAGGATTTTTGTATCTTTCAAGGTGTACTCAGTAGTTAAGGGATACGGGGCCGTAACCCCTAAACTCTAATCCCTAAACCCTAAACCCTAATCCCCAGACCCTAATCCCCACACCCTAATCCCTGAACCCTCATCCCCAAATCCCAAGCCCTAATCCCCAAATCCTGAACCCTGATCCCGATGTTAGGGGTGGGTAAAAGCCCTTTTTTGCATGTGGACTCTGAGCTGCTGGGTAAAAACCCTGAACCCTAAACCCCCTACCCACCTCGTCATCCTCAAGGTCCTCCTCCTCGCCCTGCTCCTCACCCAGGTCGCAACCCTGGCCTAGGTTAACCAGTTTAAGGTTTAGGGCTTGGGGTTTAGGAGTTAGGGTTTAGGGTGGGGGGTTTAGGAGTTAGGGGCTAGGGTTGGGGGTTTAGGCTTGGGGATTATAGGGTATAGTAGGGTTCAGGGTATAGGACCTAGGGTATAGTACGGTTTAAGATATAGGGCCTAGGTTAGTCGGTTTCAGGGTGCAGTAGGGTTTAGGGTTTAGAAGGGTTTAGGGGTTCAGAACGGTATAGTGTCTAGGGTACAGTAGGCATAAGAAGGTGTAGGGCCTAGGGTCTAGTAGGGTTTAGGGTCCAATCCGGTCAGGGTATAATGTCTAGTGCCTAGGGTACACTAGTATACGGTATAGTGGCGTTTAGAGTATAGGGTGTAGGATTTAGGGTATACACTTGGAGGGTCAGCAAGCATTGAGTATGTGCTACTGATGAAGGCAGCCAAGATTCCAAGCCTGTCAGGAGGCACTGTGGGATGGTTCATCATGTGGTTTCGCCGGGAGTTGTGGCCGTAGTGGTACCTGAGAGTGCGTTGAAGCAAAGAGCAGGCCTTAACAGGTACCAAAGTAATAATAACAAAGAATCTCAGCAGCTGATTCCAAGCCCCAACACAGAATTGACATTGAGCATGAGGCATTCTCGCTTCAAAGAGCTGGCAGTAGCAGCTTTGACTATCATGGCTTCGAAGCCAAGGGCCAGGGCGTAGATGTTCTTAAGCCCGCAAGGAACCCTTGACACCAACTTGCACAGGACCGAAAGAATCTCCAGCCGCGAACATTCAAGCCGAACGGGACCCCATACGGTAGGTTGTCACTGTGCTTGTCTTGTCTGAGGTCCCCCTTGTACTACGGCCCCTAGTACTTAGAGCACCCAAAAAAGGACCATCATTGTGACAGCCCCGAAGAATCTACAAGGGAGATGTCTGTCAACTCGAGTCTCAACATGGCTTGAGGTTTCCTTTCATCTGTAATCTTTCCTTTTGCTACCCGCACTTCTCAGAAAGCAGACCGTCATTGGGAACCACACCCATGTAGACCTAAGACCCGAAAGACTTTCTGATAGTCGGAATGAAGAAATGAAATTAAAGTAGAAGTTACTGCCGTAATTAAATTTGGGTACTGCCCCACCCACCCAACAACAGTAGCATGACAACCATTGTAGACTGTTACTGGGTGGGTGCAGTACCCAAAACTAATCATTTATCATGGCTACTCCAGGGATCCATTCCTTCGTGGCCCACTGTACTGCCGACCAGAAGAAGCTGATGGACATATTACAAAACCCTAGGTGATGTCCAAAATCATGACATTGGGGATGTAGTCAACCCTAAACCCTAAACCACTCCCTAAACCCTGAGCCATGGGCATTAGTATGGGCCCATAACCCTGGCATCCTTATATACCTACTACAAATCGTATATGAACCCTGAAGGGATGTACCCTTAAAGGTCCCTAGAATCCCTCTAAAATTCCTAAGGGCCGACATTAGGGGCCTATACTTCTGACCTTAGAACCTAGGGAAGAAGCATGACCGCGTTGCAGCGTAGCCCCGTCTTCATCTCCAGATCGAGGGAGCAAGGCGAGCGCCTTATCTTGAGGTTTTAGGGTTTGGCTTTAGGGATGATAAGGGTTTAGGGCTTCGGGAAGAAAAAACAGCATAGGGGTCAACGGTTAAGGCGTTAGGGATTCAAAACCTACATAAATACTACGTATTTTGGGCCTTATAGAGTCCAGGCCTTAAAGTCTAATACTAATTCCTAGTTTCAGCTATTTGGATCCCTAGGGTAGCACTTGCTTACTTATAGGAACCCTTTGGACGCAAACAGCTGTTCACTCCTGCGAAACACGAACGGAGATTTCTCGTTGTGACAATGGGGATACGCAGATGGGAATGTGGCATGCCGACTGGTGGGGCTCGCGGGGTCTTCTTGCAGCTATTCCCATTGTGTAGGGGTAGGGTTGTGGGGACTGCAGATTTAGCTTAGGTGCACAGGATGTAGGACTTTATGACTTATCGCAGTAGGCTTTCTCGCAGGAGTTTCAAATGAGCGGTCGGCCATCCACTGTCGAGGGTGTCCGAATGTCAGACTCGACTACTGCACTTTCCCAAAATGTCGAAAAGTGCAAGCACTTTATACAGAAGGGCTTCTGTAGTAGGAGCTGGCTATTTGGCATGGGTAAGTGGTATCCATACAAATACATCAGCAACTGTATAAAACCTATACAACCACTATATGATAACCACCATATAACCCGAATATAACCCCTATATAATAACCCCTATACACTCCCTACAAAAAGCCTATAGTGTTGCGGAGCAAAAAGTATGCGTAGGGTTTGGCTTGGAACATGAATTTGAGTTGCTTGGATCCATTTGAGATATGAGCTATAGTCTAAACTCCTAGTATCCCCCTTAATAACCCCTATAATAGTCCCCTATATAATCCCCTATATAACCCCCTTTAAGGAGTTTAGACTATGGCTCATATAGCCTAAACGCCAAGTATCCGCTTAATAACCCCCATAATACTCCCCTTAACCCCCTTTAAGGAGTTTAGATGTTGGCTCATTTGGAGGTTGGCGGGATTTAACAACACCTGCAAAACAGCTTCAAGCCACACTCATAATGTTTAGGGCTTATAGCCCCCCTTGAGTAGATAGAATATTGCTTTGGGTATATTATAGTAAGATCCCAATATACCCCATATTCTATCTACTCAAGGGGGACTATAGGATTTAGGGTAGATGGGGTGATTGGTATGAGGCCAGTTGGAGGGACTACAGTGAATGAGGCTATATAGGTGAGGTTCAGGATCGAAACTTCAAAGGTGTTATTTCCAGGTTCTGGTTTAAGCCAAAGAGAAAATGAAGCACCTTCTTCATGTAAGAGCTCAATACCCACTAATTCAGGAATGCTCCTTCAATCATACTAGGATCCTCGAACATTTTTCTTATTGACTGAAGTATATTGGGCCCTCTGGGACACAGCTGACGACATAAATTCGGCCAAGCTGCAGTGGGCTCCAGGCCTTGGCTACCAACACGAGTTTTGGGGGCCAATGTCTAAGGACATTTGGAGGGACCCCTAATAGGGACCCTTGTAGCTTATGGGGGTAAATATGGGGACTACCTAGGGATATAGGGGTTGTATCATGACTATATCAGGGTTATATATGGTAATGGGATTAAGGGTCCCTAGTAAGGGTCCCTCCTAAAGTCCCTAGACCATGGTGATTGCAGATGGTCCGCTGGGAATTAGAAGCTAAGTTGGCATTCACGTGTCTGCGGTACATGTGATCAGACGTCTTCGGGGAATCACGATTCTAACCTAGACCCTGAACCCTAAAAACCCTAAACCCTACACATTTTACGGATGATGAGGCGACATGGATTTCTTCTTCCTATAGGGCCAGTTTCACCGGTCGAAAGAAGCAGTTGGGAGCCCTTGGATAGTGGGGTATAGTCCCCGCCTAAGTAGATAGAATACAGGGCCTAGGGTTTAAGGCCTAGGGTTTAAGGTTTAGGGTTATAGTCCCGCTTAAGTAGATAGAATATGGCTTCGGGAATATTTTAATAAGATCACCATATACCGCATATTCTATCTACTTAGACGGGCTATATCACTATATCTCAAAACAGGGGCCGATAATGAGATTAGAGATTAGGGGTGCCCAAATGATTCTATCTACTGCAGCAGAGATCTCAGTAATGTTGAGAAACGCCTTCCAGGAGCCTCCTAGTATTCTTAATTGGGATGAAAGGGCCCCGATCGTGGATAGTTTGGCTTCACTAGAGAGGGTCGAGGGTTTATGCCTCCCGCAGCCAATATTCTCATTCAACAGGACATCCTGCGCCATCCTCGTTTGCATAAATAGGGAGGCCCAACGATTGAAAGTCAAAATTCTACAGTCCATATATATCCTGATTAAGGATCCCCAATTTTGGAAACCCGGAGATATCTTGGAAATCACCTGTTGATTTCCCTACTCGCGAGGAGAAGGCGAAACGGAAGAAGCTTGCTCACAACGGTGCTTAGCAAGGATGCTGGCATGTAAGGAGCTGAGAAGATGGTGCACAGTCATGGACCTAGTCTTTCGAACTGCTTGAGCGACGAGGTATCAGTTACTGGCCCCAGAAGTGCGAACAACGCTGCCAGGCTTCCAAAGCCCCAGTTCCCACAAACGTCCACCACTGAATAGCCCAGGTGCGTACCATACTTGCCGGCGTCACCAAAGCCACTTCTGTGACCTCAATCGCAACTGATACACCATGCCTCTCAATATGCCGGCTCACAGGGATGAACAGGCCCTCACTCAAACCCCATGTATCACGTAAGCAACTGGAGACCTGCACCTCAAACCCTGGACTTCATAGACCGCACACAGACGCCAGACAAGTACCTGACCAGCAGGGCTTGCATGAGGCTACTCCCTGCAGAGGCTTGGTAATATTTCGGAAGGCAGCTAAAGCCCACGTACAGGGTTTGAGAGAAAGAGAACGAGTCAGAGAGCGAGAGAGACGCGCTATAGATAACAAGAAAGCTTTGGACAAGTTGACGAGCGGGACTCGTGATTCAGAATTGCGAAGAACCGTGCTGAAGCGTTCTTGACAATTTCATCATGGCTCGAAGTGCAGCTGCGTGTGAGGAGCTTTTCCTGACGTAATGCAGGCACGGATTGGCACAGAAGACTTGCACAGTTTTTGGCGAAATCGCGCGACATCCGCCTAGTGTAGTCAATGCATATGCTCAAGGGCAGTTTCCATATGGCACTTCGACACCATGCATGCGTATAGGGGCACATAAGGATGATGTATGGTGTGGGGTGAAGGGTGAAGGGCCCAAGTAACAAATAGACATAGTAATCCCCCAAAAACTATACAACTACAACTGCTGTCGAGTTATATAGCCCTACACATCCTACATATCCCTGCATATCCCCTGAAAGGAGCCCTTCGGGTAGCTCTTCTCCCGCTGAGTCTTGCCGGTGAGAAGCCTGGCTCTGCGGCGGCATGCGGTGGCGCACAAACCTTGCGATCAAAGGCTCCCTAAAAACCCACAGGGTCCAGATGCCGTTTGTAAACAAATGGAAGAGACCTTGGAGACTTTCGGGGTTAGGGCTCGGTTTTTCCAAAGGATTCCAAAGGTCTAGGTACGTGTACAGTATGTATGTACTTGGGGCCCAAAATGGTTCCTATCTAGGTACTTTGGGCCCTAAGGGTGTACTATACATGTACAAGGACCGTGTGGAAGTTGAATCAAGAATTACGGATTTACTGCTCCATGTAGGGGAGTGTATTTCGAGTGTGCCTTGAAAAGCTACGTTCTCCCGAAGAAGAGATGTGCACCCGATAGATCCTTCAGAAGTGCACGGTGGCCTTCCTCGAGTAGGTATGCAGGTCCATTTTGAAAGATCCATGTTAGTCTGGGGGATGGTGAGACAACGCAGCCAGCTGCTGCAAAGGTTGATAGGTGCATCTGACGAAGTTTGACCCTATTCCACCTGAATTAAATCACCTTCGCACGGTTTAGGCCTAGACCCTCCTCCTACCCTCTATTAGGGCCTAAGTACCCACTATTAGGGACTATACATCCCCAATTAAGGGTACAAGGAAGGTCCTGGGAGTTGATAAGATTTGGGGTTCAAGGCCGCTTCCCCCTGCAGGCTCCGTTGACGCATGCTGATCCCCATTTGTGCCCTTTGACCCCAGGAATGGAAGAAGTCCTCTTCTCGCAGCTAAGCAAGGACACGCCCTAAACCCCATGAAGCTATGACCGTACAAGATTAAGCGAATCCTTGTTGTACTAATGTAAATGGGACCCCTACACTTTACAACTGTAGGGAGCCCAATACCCTAAACTAAGGATCGTACTTTGACTCATCTGATTGCGGATCCTAGTGTGATGTAGAGTATGGCTCCTTAATTAGGATTTCAATCTCCATAAACCTGATATAAGCGGATTCCATGTTGTTTTTCGGTGAGATGTTGATTTTTCTTCCCCCATGAGTACGCCCCTACCCCAAACGCCCTTGCCCTTAACCCCAGATTGAGGTCCAAAAAGATACCTCATACCCTAAACCCCAAACCCTAAACCCCAAACCCTAAACCCTAAACCCTAAACCCTCATGTGCCCTAAAACCTCAGGCCCTGAACCGTCAAACGCATACGGCCCCCCAGCGCAGCGAAGAGGCTCGGCGCTGAGCTCTGCCACTGCTGAAGCCACAGGGCCTTCGTTGAACCCCAAAAAAGAGCCCAAGTAGCCAGCAAGTACCTACTTGGAGGGTCATGGGGACTTAGTAAGTAGGTTAATAACCCCTATAACCCATATAGTAACCCCAATTATCCCCATTATTACCCTACTTACTAAGTCCCAATGACCCTCCAAGAATGCCCTCTTACTCACTATCAAGGACTTTGGGTTTTGGGTCAAGTCCAAGTACCCACTATTAGGGGCCCTACACTCCCAAGCGAGGGTACTAGGAGGGACTTGGTACTCGGAGCTTTGGCAGTAGTAACTGGAACGCAGGCTTCGGGAGAAGCATATAGCTATTTTGGCACTTGGACCCATCAATGATGGCCCACAGTGAGCCCCACAGACCAGCTGTTTTTTCTGTTAGAACCCGCCTTCTGATTCCTGCATATTCCTGCTATAAACCACCAAAACTGAAGGACTCAGCAAACCAAAGATAAGTGCACAAAAGGGTCTGCACTCACAACATCTTACGCAGCTCGCATTCCATTTTGGGATCTTGCGGGTAGTGACGGTAGCCCAGGCTTTGCGATGGCTTTCAGCATGCCAAAACAGATGCCTCCATCTGGAGGGAACATCTTCTTGCCCCTCCCCCTAATATGAACCGCCTCCACCCTCTGTCATGATAAATACTCCCCCTCGTATTCAATGGTACTATATGAAACTGGGGGGGAAAGGTATTCATGATTAGGGGGTCCTATTAGGTGAGAGGATCCCAGACCCTGGGCTGCGTGACTCTCAGAGTTTGGAATTTCAGGGAGCCGGTTCTCAGGTAAGACCAGACTGTCTAACGACCACAAAGTGAGTTCTTACTGACGAGAAGCTCTTCCGAAAAATCCTGCAAAATACAACATCAGAGTCTCGGGTTCGAAAGGCCTCTTCCAGCCTCCATGTCGGAGGATGGTTTAAGGTTCAGGGTTTGGGAGCTTGGGAGCACAACATTTTCCAAACCCTGCATAAGCTAAGGTTGTAAAGCACAATTTTCCAGTCATCCAAACTCTCTACTCCACAAATTCTAATCCCGAGCCCGCTAAGTTAAGCTCAACACAATCCCAACAAGACCTGCCCAACTCAAAGCCACCCTCCTCTTCAATGGATTCAACAATACTGGCTTCATGCACTGGCACGAGCACGCTAAGCCCTAGACAGTATCCAGCACATCCCTACGCAATCAACGCACGGAAAACACAACACATCAGTAACCCTACACACATAAGCTTCTGCTCACGTGACATAGAAAAGCATGCCAGGCTCTCCACTCCACAACGTGCTTTCGCAACACTAGCTAGATTAAGACCCGTTCGCAACATGGTTGCCCAACACCCAGGCGCATACCCCAAGGGGTCCTAAGCACCCATATGGGGAATACTTACCCAAACCATAAGGGAAATTTCTACTACAGAAACCATACTTTGTACCATATAGGTACTTTGGACCCTTTGGGTACCCTACAGCACAAATGCCCAATCCGGAATAGCATCTTCGTGAGGGACCGTGGGATTCTTCTCCTCATTATCTAGGTTGGCGCTTCCCCCACCCGTATATAATTAAGCCGCGAACTCCTAAACAGCAAGAAGGAAAGAAATGACTAGACGACTAGACGCCTGGGGCTAAAGAAGCCAAGTAGGCACTATTGGTCGATTTTTCTGCCGCAATAGGTATCACGATGTTCTTATGTTCGCGATTATCATAATATACGCTTCTACTATGACGGCTGCGTGGGTATATCACATTTTTGCCCTAAGCCTTGAACCCTAGTTATAACCCAAGAGGAGCTGTAAGCGAGGGGCCCTTAGCCTCGGGTGAAGCAGCTGCCTCGGCTTCAACCTCGGTGTGTAATAAGGGGATTTAGGGTTTAGGGGTTTGGGGTCTAGGTTTAGAGTTGGGGGTTTAGGGGATTTGCGTTACCCCAACCTATAAGGGGATTATACAGGGCGTAGGGCTACAAGGCCAATAGTTGAGAATAAGTTGGAAAAGACTATAAAGAATGACATGGAAACTTGGGGTATATGGATGCGTTTAGTAAGAAATAAAACGGAATTTCAGCTGGATTAACCCTAGCATATGGACCTTATAATAAACACTATCCTATGACTATAACCGGGTCCTAATTTTACGGGTTGGGGTTGCTTAAGTTCTCCGATTATTTAAGAAAAAGCTACTTGTGGCAAAACAAGAACAATTTTCATACAATCAGGGCGACTATCAGATAAGACCCACTGTGGCACACAAGTTTACTAATAGGACCTAATTGCTCTGGTTCCATTGAAGCTGTAGCGGTTGTATGGTTTTGAAGGTGGAGAGTTCTAGTACGGGGCGCAATCACACGATTTGAGTACTTGAGCATTGTGTGGAAGAACATGGAAAGGCAAATGAAAACTGCACGAACGTGCGCGTTGCAATGTAGGGACCTTTGTGAGTAGAGAGGGTTTTGGAGTCAAATCCAGCATAACCTAAGGTAGGGTTTTACCGGTAACGGTTCAAGCATAGACAAGGGAACCACATGTTCGACTCATGCCAGCCACTTTTCAGTTCAGAGGGCCTGCAGAGAATTACAATTCTATGTTTTCCCTCTCCTATGTACTACCCTAGACCCTGAGCCCCCGACTTTCTGCTTAGTGCTAGTCACTCCCGAGTCAGTGATGACAATTGTCATGCTCTACAACAGAGAATTCGCCCGACAAGTTTGGGGTTCAGAGTCGTGGACCCTCAAAGTGGTTGTCTAGCCCTAGGGCTCCCAGTTCCCTAAATCGTAGGTTACTGGGCTGGGTAACTATAGGGTATATAGAACCCAGTTCCCATTATTCAGGTAACTGAAGCCCTAGGGTAGGGCAAGGAAACATGAAACAAGTCACCTGTGTCCTGCCTGGTGGAACGTCCTATTGCAAGAAGAGCTTGATTGATGTAGAGTTTGCAGTGAGCCTTAAGAAGCGAAACGGGAAAGCCTTCCCTGAACCAGCTCACAAAACTAGACGCTACAACTGGAATGCCCTGTGTACTGTGCTCTACGTTCCATGCCAGAATTGGCAGTTTCCCAAAATAAGGGGACCCCAATATAGACGGCAAGCTCACGAAGAAATATTCCGTTTTCACTGGGTTGGGCCCCTAAAACCCTTTGAAAAATATTAGTATATAGGGTCCCTTATTGAAGCCATTAGGGAAAATATTAAATATCCCAGGGGCCTACTCAGTTCAGAAATGTCCGTTTCTCTTTTCCATCTCCCTCTGGATCCCGGTAACACCCTGTCATAAACACATACTCTTTTCATAGTGGAGAAATTTCCATGTTTGAGGCATTCTTCAACATCACATGAAAAGGCAGCTGAACTAATGTATGAAATCCCACCGATGTACTGGCGGTATGCGTCGTTTTAAACTTGCAGCCGTGCATCGTTACCACAACATTGCTGCCCCTGCACCCTACTGCTTTGAAATAAGTGTTTTTTACCTTCGGGGTCTTAGAAGGGAATACGGGAACATACACATATATATATATATATCATGGGGGTTATATAGGGTGTATTTTCCCTTATTCCCTGCCGAGGACCAGCACTTTAAGCCCCACAAAACACCTGGGCCTGGCAGGGCTTATGTACCCAAATACTGAGTTGCTGTTCGGGAAGTTAAATTAAGTTACCATAATCTATAGTACTTAATACGGTTTCCCTAATATAGTAACCTAAATAAAATTCCTTAGCAACAGTCCAGAATGTTGGGTATGAAGGCTGTTCTCATGACATTTTGGGGGGTCTAAGCAGGGTTTAGAGTTTCATGGCTTACCGATCAAGGAACCTTAGGCCCTGAAACAAAATTTAAAGCAACAAAACATTAGGTACAAAGCCCCTTTTTTGTACTGACAAAGGATACTCTAGGCAGATATCTTGGCCTGGTCGTAGCCATGAAGGTTCAGGAAGTAAGGTTTGGGGAAAATGCTATAGAATGTATACTTGGGGCCCAAACAGGTTCTTATAGAGGCAATTTTACCTACATGGCACATGAATTCCCGAAGGTAAGGTCTCGCATGCATGTTATATTCATAAAGGCGTTGCTGAGCAAGATGCCATGTCAGCCAAAGATCTCAGCTGCGAAGCCACTGAGGATCTGCAGGACTGCTTTGGAGGCAGAGACTTGGGGGGTCCCAACGGAGAAAGTGACACTGGTTGCTTTGAACTATTTGGGTCTTTATTATATAGGTTTCGTTAAAGGACGTGCGTGACCACTTAACCTTTGGACTCATGTCAAGGAATCATCACCACCTTTGGAGAAATTCAATGTACCCGGCACCTGAAGCAAGGCCATTTCCGGGCCTTTCTTCATGAAAACCAACCATGTTGGGGGTGCGTGCAGTAAGGAAATCAGCGGACCATTAGGTTCTGCTCCATGAGGCCGCTGACAGGTTCAATTTCGGGCAGCATGGTGCGCGCCTAATGATAACCTCCCGATTGACACAGATGCGCCTGTACAAAAATGGCACCAACTCCTAAAATGCAACATTCCTGTTCGCGGAGCATTATTTGGGTAGGAGATGATAATGAATCTCTTTACGCCCGCTTGGATTTGGATATCCACTGGCTCTACAAGAATCGCTAGAACTCTTTGCGGCTTCTAGATCCTGCATAGGCATTTGGGGTTTGCCCAAAATCAAACTCCAAAATCCTAAGCCCCAACCCTCCTCAACCGAACCCGCAAAAATCCAAACCCTGAACCGCAAAACGCGAAACTTTAAACTGCAAAACGACACAAAGCCAAACTCGGCCTCAAGGCACGTAGATCTTCCCAGGACCCGGTAGACAGCGAAGACCAGGGCAGAGCCCGACGAAGCGCAACTTCCTTTTGCCAATGCAAGCTGAGGAGTTCATGCGATGCGTATAATCCCCTGGGGCTCTCAGTCTACGCATCCTTCTTGCAATAGGCGTTGAAGTCTAAAAACTTACCAACCTACTTCGACAGGCCTTCGGGAGCCTAGGGATGAGCATTCGTAAAAACATGTAGGTATCTCTATATGTGTATGTATATATTAATACATATAATATGTATATATATATATACATATCTCTCTCTCTCTCTCTCTCTCTCACTCTCTCTCTCTGCCTGCGTGGGGGCTGTGAAGGATTTCCATATCAATAGTGGATCTTGCAGAGGTATGCGGATGAACGAATTGGAGGGACATGAAGATTCGGGGATACATGATTGGGGTGTGTCTGGAGGCCCTGGAACCACTTGGATGTAGTAGTGTCATCAAGCGAATTATATACTCAACAATGCCTCCCATAAATGATTGCAACATTGGGTCGTTTGTGTCCGTGAGTGGTGGCGCAAAGGCTCGTGGCCGTGTACCCTGTGAGATGTTGAAGGGGATGTTGGGTTCCCAGCAAGGCATATTTTGACACCCTAGTGTACTCCATGCAGGTATCACACGCATCAGCGGCTGCAAGACATAGCCTGGCTATAGCTTGTGTTTTCGCTGTTGTACCTACCGTGTGGCATAGGAAATCCTAAGCCCTAAACCCTAAATTAGACCCTATCCTGGAGATCCCGCATTGTGTATTGGCCGCACTACAATTGGGCCATCAAATGCTGCCGCTATTTACTCACCCAGCATGGTGTACGGCAGCATGGTACTGACCCCAAACCATCAAAGCAAGGTCACGCACATAGCTGGCCAGTTCTGATTCCCACTGCCTGAAATAGCTCCCTGGTTCTATTTGCTAGAAGGGGATAATGAGAGCCTTCAAAGGGCAGCGCTACGGCAGAGTTGTAACCTGGCCTGGTCTGGAGGGCTTCTCCATGGTTGGGTGTATCAGCACTCTGACGCTAAGCCCCACATATGAGCTATAGTCTAAACTAAACTCCAAGTATCGCCCATGATAACCCCCATAGTAGTCCTCTGCATAATCTCCTATGTAACCCCCTTTAAGGCGTTTAGACTGTAGCTCATATGGTTGAACGGTTGAGGGTTGAAGGCAGGCCGATCATCTTACATAGGGATAGATAATGGAATAGAAAATGGACACTACTTTAATGTCCTAGCGTGCAAATAGGGGTTGTATAAGGATAATGGAAAAGAACATGGAAACTAGTATTTAGTGTTTACAATTCAAGGCTCATACGCACCTGGTGTGCTCTGCCATGACAAGAATCTCTTGCTGCACCTTAAGTGGTAGGACCATCCCTTGTTGCCTCAATATGAGAGGGGCCCACGTTGCTAATGCATCACCATGTCACTGAATCACCCTGATCACTCGACTCGGAGGATTTAAAAACAAGATACCCTAAATAAACCCTTAGTGACCCCTAGATACTTCCTTTATAGCCCTTTGTAACCTTAGGGGATCTAATTTTCACATCCCTTTGGGGGATCTGTGGGTGGGCATCTGTCTCCAAGGGTCCTCCTCCCATAGCTCAGACATAGCCTTCGCACGAAAGGCCGCTGTTTAGGGTGTAGGGGCAGAGGTGGGAAGGTATGTACACAGGGGCTCCTATGTAGTGCCTTTAGGGGCTGTTATGCTTTCAGTAAACGGTCTCAATATACCATACCAAAAAAAAGAAACTACGTAGGAGTCCATTGGCGAGGGTCCCAAACTTGCCATGGTCACGGTGGCCAAGCCTAGTACAAGAAAATAGTTTACGGCTGGTTTGGTCTCTTGCATGTTGGACTCTTTCTTAGTGAAATTCAAATTAAGCCGTTTTAACTTTAGTTACAAACCAATTGAAATCCAATGAGAACCTATTGAACTCTCCTTAAAGTCGCCATAAAACCATCATTTTCCGTGCAATTGTTGCGGGAATCATGACCCTTTCAACAGCAGTTTTGGCCCTTTCATGCCCTTTCCAACCTAGTCTTCAAGGACATTCTAGAATCTGGGATTCTCTGGGGAGAGTATTCGTGATTAAATGGGAGTGTCATTGTTTGCGGGAAGCGAGTACAATCCCTGTATAATTCCCACATCGTTCTAGAGGATAGGATTGTTTAATCCTTTTGGAGGCCGGGTGTGCCTCCGATGACTCTAATCCTGAACCCTATCAACCTCTGCCAGGAAATAGCTGCCTCCTCAAAGGTCTTCTGGACCAAGTCAAACAGCGATTGTCGCTGAAAGGCCGAGACCGTGAGGTGCACGGAGGACTCCGTCGACTCCTGGCAAAAAGTTGTGGATTTGGGATTTGGGGCTTAAGGCCTAAGGATTACAATACGATGCCCCCCAAGAGTACCTCCCCTAAGATATTACAATCCCATTGGGCTTTGTGGAACCTCATGTAGTCCTTATTAGCTTCTTACACCCTGGGGGGACGGTAGCATGATCTCTCAAAACTGTTGATAAACCTTAAACCCGAAACTGTTGATTAACCCTACACCTTAAACCCTAAATGGAGGATCTCCTGCCACCAGGCTTCCGAAACACGGTACCTCCCAGCACTTTGAGTATCTAGACCCTCTAACTAGGGCTTAAGGTTGAAGGTACCCTCTTTTCGGGCCTAAGTACACACAATATAGTAAGAGCCTTATAGTCCCTAAAGCCCTATTAAGGGTAGTAGCAGGCTCTTGGTAGTTTAGGGGATTTCCTTCAACAACTCCAGGTGAAAGAGGTCGGGGGTTCGGCGCCTAAGTGTAACTCCTCAATGTGATTAGGGCTTAGGCTTTAGGGCTTCTAAGGTTTGTAACCTATAGCATCTTCCAGTGTAAAAGTTTTTGAGGGTCCCGATAAGAGTCCTCGCCACAAAGCCCCACCAAAAGGAACTTGTTTGGAGGGCCCTAAACCCTAAGCCCTAAGCCCTAAATGTAGGTCCAGGAGGAAGGTTCTAGCGTTTGGGGCTTCCGCTTGTGGAGCCTTCAAGCTTTTGGAAGGCCTAGGGTCCCTAGGGCTCCCAGGTACCTAAATAGTAGGTTACTTGGCTGTGTAACTATAGGGTATATAGAACCCAGTTCCCAGTATTAAACCCTAAACCCTAAACACTAGACCCTAAACCCTAAACCA
>CAJNIZ010004334.1:10966-21685 GCA_905231905.1 Symbiodinium pilosum | reverse complement strand
GCAGATGGGAGAAAGTGAGCTTGAAAAGATGGCAATGACCTCTGGTGGCTTGGTGTGCCAACCACCTTTGTCTTGTTCTCTCTTGCCCCTGAGCTGCTAGCAGCTCCACTGCGCATGGTCCTGCGCTACCTTTCAAAGCGCAAAGAGCTGATAGCACCCGAAGCGCTTCGATAACTTCACGGGTATCGGCAGCATCGGTGCTTTGTTTCCCTTTTCGCTGATGTCCCTATTAAGCACTCGCTTCGCAGAAACTCGGAGCTGGGCAACCATCGGCCCCAGTCTTGAAGCTGTGGAAGGCCTGAGGGATGTTGCTCTGTGCAGGTGTCTTGCTCTCATTGGGTTTGAGTCTCGGGTTTAGGGCTTCAGGATTCAGGAGTTCGATGATTATGCCGATCGTCATATTTGATGTCATGACAAATTTTCACGAACCATGGATGATGACCTTACCACGATCTTCTGATTGATGACTTTGGGTTTCGTCTTGGCGGAGCCAGGAGGGCTCAAAGCGTCAGCACAGGGGTTGAAGGGGTGTGTGAACAGAGTATGCTGCACTTGTACCAATTGCTTCAGTTTCCGTAATAAGCTGCGCGCCTTCTCGACACCCCCAGCACTTTGGAGAGCTCGCCCGAGACGCCCCAGTAGGATGGCAGCATGCTCATCCTGCAACTACGATCCAAAGGCGCACAGATTAATTAGTGATTAGTGATTGGGAAGAGATGATAGAGAATTATGCCCGAACTTGCGGTATATTGAGGTCTACATTGTGGTCATCTACGCATGGAAACCCAGGTTAGGGTCAGTGGTTGTTCCATGAGTCACTGGACCCGGAGTTCGAGGCTTGGTTTCCATGTCCTTTTCCATTTCATTCTACAGTCTGACCGTTCCCAAGAGGTGAGCCCCAGAGCCATCTCTCAATTCTCAAAGCATGGCAGGAGTGTGCCACTGCCACTGCATTCAGCACAGAAATGTCAAAATGACACATGTAGCCGAAATTCCGGTCCGAAAGGGCATCAACGGATCCCTCCCCGGGCATTGGCGATGCTTCCACCTAGGAAATGCTAACAGCAAGATTGCTGGCTTCATTTCGCTCCAGTCGACAGGTGTTGCAGCTTGCCACTGAGGCCGTAGCGTGCCTGCAGAAGACGTCGATGTCCAGCGTGTCATCCCGCAGCTTTGGAGCAGCGAACCAAAGCTCATCCATCCACACCTGCTTCGCAGCCGCACACCCTTCCCAAGTTCAATTCAGATAGTTCAGAACACTCACTGAAGCTCGATGCTTCGTCGGAAACTTCCGGCATCTGCCTGCTCCACGCCCAGGCGAGCTGCGGCGCTTGCGAGCTCCTCCGGCAAAGTTCTTACAAAAACCCTCTGCTCCTCCAGAGGCGGACCTCTCGCTTGACCACCAGGGGCTCTCGACATGCAGCCACCTGGCCAATGCTGCACGAAGACAGGCTCTCCTCTCACTTATTCAAGTGTCAAGCGCGAAGCCTCTGCGAATATGTTCTGCAAAGCTGCGGAAGTTGTTGCTGGCCTGTAACGCAGCAGCTCCTGCCAGGTCAACCGTAAGCGAGACACAGCTGCTGCCAGGCAGTCTTCCTGGTGCATCTGGCTTCTTGATTCAGCGGCACGCCGCAAGGATGCCTGACTTTCACGCACACACACACACACACACACACACACACGAGCACACGCCATAGGCTGAGCTGTGAAGAGCCTGCGCGGGTGCTTCCATTACATCGCAGCGCATGAGCGCGGTCCTTCCGCACACATCTGGAGCAAAACTCTTCAGCTTTCTGGCTGTGCGACCATCAGTCCTGATGGTACGCTTGGGAACAGCTCCCCGCATCTCCCCGTCGAGGCGAGCAAAGACCTGCCAAGAGCATCAAGAGCGACGAAACCATACGAGAAGACAAACATGCGGCCACCTTGTCCAACTCCCAGTCCGAAAGGCCAGCCC
Source organism: Symbiodinium pilosum (assembly GCA_905231905.1). Lineage (NCBI taxonomy): Eukaryota > Dinophyceae > Suessiales > Symbiodiniaceae > Symbiodinium > Symbiodinium pilosum. The sequence continues at coordinate 19,728 of CAJNIZ010004334.1, read as the reverse complement.
GGCATCGCGTGGCAAACCTGATGCTTGCTCTGCTTGAGAATCTTCGCGCTCCATGAGCCAAGTGCAGGCAGCTGGCATGAGGAGTTCTGCTCGTGCCACCAGTCCGTCCTGTGCAGGGTAGACTCTACAGCTCTCTGTAACCACACCCTGCAAGCCCCGAAGCAGATACACCAGCTGAGCTAGCTCAGGCAGCTTCGCATCTAGCTAGCCTGAGGCCTGCTCATGAATCCTACTGTTGCAGCTTGTGTTGTGACACGGATTCAAGTGACAGATTTTGACAAAGGCCAGCCCTCCTCCCGCACAGGTAGCTGCTCCATGGCCTAGGCCATGACACTGGTGCCCAAGGGACGGCACAGTCAGCCCATCACTGCAGGCGGCATGAATGTACAACTTGCACTCTTAAGAATTCCTGGGGTCCTTACTTTATCGATACTCCAGCCAAGCTCCTTGCAACAGAGTCAAACTGCCCATATCTCTTCCACAGCATCGCTTCTTCGCGCCTGGAAGCCGCAGAGGAGACGAGCCAGGCAAATGTCATGCCAAGCCTGTTACGTCAGCCAGACATACTTCTTATTGTTGTTATTATTACTACTATTGTTATTACTACTATTGTTATTACTACTATTGTTATGACTATGATTGTTATTACTATTATTGTTATTATTATTATTATTGCTACTACTATTGTTATTATTGTTATCATCTCAGTGGCCCGGCTTCAGACATGCCCGCTGCCGCGTCGAAGGCGGAGACGGTTGCGCTGGGAGGTTCCAGCACATCCTGCAAGGCAGGGGATAAGCATCCAATATCCCCCTTGGTTTCATATTGGGATAATGGATAATCAAATGGAAGCTACTATAATATTGGGGTGATATTGGTTTCATATTGGGATAATATTATAAAGGTTAGCTGGAATCAAAAAGTGTAGTTGGGAAAGGGTCCTCATCGGGTCTGGGCACTGGGAACGCTGTTGTGCTGATGCCGGTCACCTGCACAAGAATTCTGTTAACGTGCTAACAATAACAATAATAGTAATAACAATAATAGTAATAACAATAATAGTAATAACAATAATAGTAATAACAATCATAGTAATAACAATAGTAGTAATAATAACAACAATAAGAAGTTAGGCATGGCTGACTTCAACACTTTCTGTTGCCTCGGCGATGCGCTGTGCAAACTCGATGTAGTCCAAGAGGCCGTCTGTGTTTGTGTCCGATAGCTTCCACCTGATGCGGCTAAGGCTTACTGGGTTTCTCGGGCACCATGAAATTGCCCTGCAAATAATCTCAATTCTAAATCAGTCAGGGCACAGCCACTCGAGCTGCTCGGAACGAAGACCAAGCTCGAGGCTGTTCACCTGGCAGTCATCCCCTGTTCTTCCCTTCTTCCTGCGCAAATAGCGCCTGAGAACCTCTGCAGCCACACTCCCTGAGTGGGGCACCAAGCTGAAGAACTCGCTCTTCTGCGCCCTGCGATCTTTGGCCACCATGTCGAAGGCCTGTGAGACAAGAGCCCAAGGACATCCACACGAAGCAGCAGCCTCCTTGATCTGGTTGGTGGTTAGTAGGGAATCAGAGATTATTTCCCCTTTTTAATCCCTTTATGATATTCCCTTATTCCCCACTGACCCCCAGTATCCCCAGTTAGTCAGATTGATGGGATGCACGAAGTCCAAAATCCATCTGCGCCTCCCGCACAGACCAGCCTTGCCTCCTCAGAGCCTTAGGTGAGGATAACTACTATCATTGTTATCTCTATTATCCATATTACATTACTATTATTATGACAATTATTCATTTATAACTATTAGTAGTGATACGGGTATGATTACTAGTTTTACTCTTTTTACTAATATTAAAGCTAGGAAAAGAATCAAGACGCAGAAAGATGCTTAGCCGGTTCCTCTTCTAATCTAGAAGTCCTGCTTGGACAGTAATTTGGGCTTCCAAATTTGTAGCGAAAGCGCAAGGAAAGTCGGGCTTGGAACTCACAACGTAAATCTCAATGTAGCATATCCAACTACGTAACTGCTTGCTCAGCTGCGAGTGCAATTCGACGGTAGATGTCACGCGCCCACCTGCCATGAATCCAAGAGGTACACGCTCTTCTCGCTCGTCCAGTGTTTCTAGGGACTGCGACTGTAAAAAATGGCGGCTGCGCTGTTCCAAGGGTGCTGCTTTCTTGCCCTGGCAACTTCAGTTCAGCGCTTCCGGCATTGGCACATTGCACAAATATTGAAAGACTGACCAGAAGGCAGCAGAATGCATACCCAACTTGCGGAAGTCCTGCTCAAATGCTATGGCGAGGTCGTCCAGCGCAATAAGTTTGCGCCTGCGGCAAGTGGCACGGAGTCGCACAATTGCTGACTACCAATGCACAACAATCATGGGGCTGTGAGCGAAAGCTTGCCACCGTCCGGACCCGTTGCCAACGTGCGGCTGTATCGTTTCTTGCCGCAAGCGCTCGCGGATATCTGACGCAGCACATTAGACTGAGCGTCTGCAATCTAAAATACACGGAGGCAGTGACAAATGCGATTTCCCCATCGCAAGCACTGCATGTCCTAATCACCCTGCTCACACCTTCCAAGCGCAAGGTTCAGCCTATAGCAACTCGTCCCGCGCTTGGACATCAGCATGTTCTGCATCTCATTAGTTGAATTGGATTTGCAAATCAGCTCACTGTCGCTTCTTGCAAAGCGCAGAACTCCTGCTTTGCAAACATGCATGGCCACTCTCCATTGCAGCACTCAGCCGCAGATTCTCAAGCAAATACATGTTCATACCATGCTGTCAATTGAAAGACATGCCGTCCTCACCGACACACAAGCAGCTCAAGCCTTAGCAAACATTTGTGCTAAAACACGCGGTTTCGGAAAAGCTGCTGAGTCTTTGACTTTGGGGGGCTCAGCTGAAGCGGCTGCTGCCTGTCAAAAAGAACAAGCATCAGATGATGGAGCAGCCTGCACAGCACAGTTGCGCCTCTGCCGGTGGCTTGGCGTCTTCTGCGCCCTCTGCGCCTTTTGTGTCCTCTGCGATCTCGGGGGGATGCGATCTCTCGGCAACCTCTGTGAAGATCGACAGGACCTGATGCTGAAAATCCAAACTTGTGACCATTTTGCGCGCTGGCTATCTGCTCCAACTGTTCGTCTTCATGAGCAGCAGCACATACTGATGGCTTCAAAATCATGTGTTGCCGCATTGCCTCTGCAAATGCGTCAACCTCGCCCACAGCAGCCTCAATCGTCTTGGCTTTTGCCTCATGAGAACCACCGCAGTATCATGTTTGAGTTTTGGTTTCAAATGCTGAGCTTGGTGTGTCCGACTTTGGGCGTTTGTAATTATACGCCTCGTGTGTCAGCGACCAGCCAGAGGGGTCGTTAGTTGAAGACGTAGCCCTCTCAAGAGAAAGTCCTCTTCCGAAACCGAAGGCTAATAAACCCTTGACCATGAGCCCTAAACCTTACACCCCAGCCAAAGCCCTAAGGCGTCAATCCTAACCCTTAGAACCCTTAACACACAAAGCCAGCCTCCAAGCCTTTCTGGGTTTCCTCCACTTGCGTCTTTGCCTGAACTAGGGCCACCTGAACAGAGTGCTTGGAGATGCTTTAGAAGCGTCTGGAAATTCGTACAGGATCCAATCCCCCTTCACGAAGTCTAGATAGATATAGATTATACTTGAAGAGCCCACCGCTTTTCATCAAGCATGTCAGAGCTGTCAACGGGCAAAGGGCCCGTCTGATGCCGGGTGTCCGCTGGACTGAGGCATTAAGATAACTAACTTCCTCTGATTTTATCCACGGGACTTCGATTGAAATAGAGTCGCATTGACTCTTTCTCTTTGACTCACCCGACTCTCTGAGCCCGACTCTCTGAGTCGCCTTACATCTACCTGTGTCCCGCAGGAGCAGAAACATTCTCGACACTGAACTTCAACTTTGAACCCTGGTCCCTTCCATCCACCCCTTATGCCCTAAAGCCTAAGCCCTAATACCTGAAACTACATCCTGGAAAGCCTAAGCCCTATGCCCAGCCTCCTTGTCACAGGAAGCTTCCTCAGCCGAGTCCAACACAGTCTTGGCCTCATCAAAAGCCGCTTTGGCCTGTCGGCAAATTTGAGCTTCCACATATCTGATTCACTGCGGCTTCGTAGGGAATAACGGAATATAGGGATTCTATGAAGACTACATTCCCTTATTCCCTACTAGCCGCCAGTAAACTGATGTGCTGGAGCCCATGGGGATTGAGAAACTCGGATGTGAGACCAAGCGTGTTCGTGCAACTGCGCCCTGTTTTTGTCCCTTTTGCAGGCTGACGCGGCGGAAGAGCGGCAGCAGTGAGCATATGACCTTTCATGACCACGCAGAGCCACAGGGCCAACCTGTGTCAGCCGAAGGAAGAGTCCCTCAAATGGCTCGAATAATATAACCCCTACATAACCCCCATATATCCCTTCAAAGGGACCCTATGAAACTAGAGCAGTTTCCATTTTCTTTTCCATTATCCCTATAACAGGCAACTGTCAAATGGAGCTGACACCGGCAGCAACGTAGCAGCGGGCACACTCAATCAGCCACGTTCACTGGTACAGTTCTGGCTGCGACAGCATCTGTGCAAGACTGGGACTAGGGGCTGGTGGGGTGTGGCTAACTACGGTGTTCTTAGCCTTGCTCGTTCGCAGTTGCTGCGTTTGAGCAATCCTGCTCATCTCAGCTATTAAGGATGGTGGAGGTGTTTGTTGGCTTATGCACTGCCAAGCCTGGCTGCATGAAATATCAAGAGACGAGCACAGCGGTCCGGCAAACGCTCAGCTTGCACATGGCATCGTTCCAGACACATTGGCAGTTTATGGTTCTACGGCCCCAAGTATCCTCAGCTGCTGTCAATGAAAATGCCCTCAGTGCCTGGAGCTGCACATGCCACCATAACAAGCTTCATAGGTGCCGGGGGCACTCGCTGCACAGATACTCCGTAGCAGCCAAGCATGCTGGCTGGACGCTCGATGCAAACCACAGCGTAAGTGCAAAAAAAATGCCGAAACAGCAGGTTATGTGCATCTTTACAGAGCACACGACTCCAGCCTTAAGATCTCCATGTTTCGTGTTGTTTCTTTGTACATTTGGCTGCAGCTAAGAAACAGCTGCAGCCCAGAAGCAAACATCGCTTAGAGCAGCTCCTTCTTTTTGAAGCCCTTCTCTGCCATGAGCTCCTGCATAGTTACCAGATATTCAGTGAATGGTAGAGACAGGAAGCATCACGAGCATAACACTGAAAATGGCGAGCCAAGCAAACCAACAAGCAAGCTAGATCAATCTTGCTGACACTGGCGATTGCTCCCATCTGCTGGCTTTAAACGCTGTCCTGCAAGCCCACCAATGAGTAATCACTCATGTCGATCCTTAGGCAACGTCTCTGCAGGCAAACGCTGGGAGGGTTCAGAGGCCTGCGTGATTGAACGGTTGAAGGGCAAGAAAGTTGAATTGATCGTATCAGTCATGATAGCTTCTGTACCAACACACAAAGAGCTCATCAAAACGTAGATAGATAAAATCTGCCGCCCACACCGCCTCTGTCGCCCATGCAGCCTTATTTTCCTAAGTGTACTGTTCTGCCATTGCAGTGTTGACAGTTGCTGGTTCCCCTGATGAAGTACCCACAAACCGCTCATCTTCATTTTGCGGCCAATACAATTGCTTCAGCGTGCTTCAAGTGATGTCAATTAGCTTGAACCAGATTTGAGGCCTGCTCGCATCCCACCCTGGCCCTGCTGCCCTCCATGCTGGTCCTGTTACTGTGTTGGATGCTCAGCAGTTCAGCAGGTTTCAAGGCGTGGTTGTCTCCGTGCTGGCAGACCTGGATGCAACAAGACCATCCATACAGTAGGGCGGCAGTGGCCTCGCGTCCGTCCCCCGGCAAAAGCTGGCGGGCTATGGCCCTATCCACACGAGACTGACATGAGTACCCACATCCACGACATGCTCCCTGCATGGCCACAGGTGCACAGCAACGAGAAGCAAGTTCACGCGGAAGAAAAGCTACCGGCGTGGAGTCCACTTCTGGGATGGATCGAAAAGCTTTTCTAGTATAGGGCGCACAAACATGCAAAGCGCGCCAGCAGCTGTAACCTCGCAAAGCAGCATGGACTCAAACCTGACGCTTGGATCACCGCACGCAGCAGCACGTGGAAGACTATCTTGAATTTGTGTGGAAAAACTTAGGAGACACCTATCACCTCCAGCAGGCAGACCAGAGGCGACCAAGACTACGGGACCGGAAACATACCAAATCCCATCCCACACCGACGATAGGGCGGCAGATAATGGCAGGAAGCCGCAAGAAGTCTTGTGGCCACTTACATGGCAGGCTTTCAAGACATGCAGCCGCTGGCTGAGGCAACAGACCGAAACCTTCTTCAGCACTGCTTCACGTTTCTTTAGGGTTTGTGGTTTAGGGCCCTTTAGGTTTCAGGACTTGGGGTTCTCTGGATTAAGGTTCGGGATCCTTTTCAATTTTCTCTTTGGGATTCTGTAGGGTTTGCGGGCCAGCATGCGAATGAGTCGGACCACCGTGCCAATCCGACGTGCGCGAATCCGCTGTGCGCAACGAATCCGTTTTCTTCGCCGCTGACCCACATCATGGGACCACTATTTCTCAAGCCGATTCCTCCACCTCAGAAAACTCCCAAAAACGCATAAGGAGCACATCTGAGCCCTGACTTTCTCTTTGCAAAAGCCAGAGAGGCCGGGATGGCTGGGGCATGTTGGGGTATACAGGAAAGTCGTACACACTGGTGAAACGGACTTCCGTTGCAGCTATGCTGGCTCCCAGCATCGTCATAATCAACGCGGGTCCGCTTCTCACTTCCAGGCCTGTGCTGACTACGCACGCCGCCTCTGACTTGAGTGGGCTTAAGGATATTCGTCTAAAGGCGTTACATGTGTTTCATGAAGTGCTACAACTACAAGATGTTTGACGCATCTTTTGGAACTTGTGGAGTTAAGTACCCCGTGATTTTGATAATGCTGTCTGCACAGCTTCGGATATGGGATTGGTAACGGACCGTTTCCTGATTCCGGGGGCTGTGCGGGTTTGTGGGTTCTAGCCTCTTCTGGCATCTTATAACATGGCGGGTCCGTCGCACTATGCCAGCTTTGGCCCAACAGGAAAGAAACCGGAGATGCGAAGCCAATGCTGCCGAGCCGCGCCTCCTTCTCATTGCCGTTCTCATCGAATGTGTAGAACACTGGGGGGTGGTGGGGCACAAAGTTGAGCCTTCGACTGGCTGATGGTAGACGGATAATGAGGAAACGAGGACTGCTACGGCTCTCGCTATCATCAGTGATACCATGATTTCTGCCAATGCTACTCTTCGACTACTACCACCAGGACTACTGCTTATTGTTCGTCTTTCATCATCATTCCTTCTTCCATGCTAACCAGCAGCAAGCATGTATGAAAACAGCGGTGGGCGTCTTCAAACGACAGATGTGTAACCCTATGTGGGCTCTAGAGATTGGGCATTGCGTCAACTGAGGCACCTCAGCCCGACGTACGAATCAGCGTTGCCAGGCCCGAGGACGAACTTCCGAACCTGCTTTCAAGCCACCCTTTCCTTCCACCGGCTTTGCAAAGACGAGCCTCAGGCAACTGGTTCAAGCGTCAGCCGCTGCAGGTACGGATTTCGCCCTTGTACTTCTTGGGCTCCTTGCCTTACATCTCAAGTGAATCTCAAGCTTCTCACAAACGAGTAGGCAATTGATAATCCCAGGCACGCTTGAAGCCCTTGGCAGCCATGAGGTCATGAATCTGCTGCAAGGTATAGCGGCCGAGATCGAGCCTCTCCTGCTCTTCGCCGTGCCTTTGCTGCACGTGATGGTGGAGCATGCTCGCGAGCTGCAAAATTTTGACGCAGACTCAGTGTCGCGCTCATTGAAGAAGACAAGGTCAGGGTTGTGATGGGGGATGAAGTTGACCTTGTTCTTCGTCACAGCTTGAAGCATGCTCAGAAATTCCAGCACCCTTTCCTCTCTGACCAGCCAGCCGCCTTCAGCCCCACGTAGGTGTCAGCGTGGCCAGGCTCCTTGATGAAACGCCGGGCCTTCGGTAACAATTCGTGGGATGCCCAGGGAATTTCTCCAGAGACTCTCACAAAACTAGGGGTACCATTTTGAGTTACCTTAATAAGGATTATAGTATATTGGGGTTGACATTAGGGTCCCCCTATCTAGGGAAACTACCATATGCAACTGACATCCCACCCCTGTGTTGTGTTGGAAAACGTTCAGGTACCAGATTGGGGGTTGGAAGGGGAAGTGAGGCAGAAGCCAAGCGTTTCTCAAGAAATTGTGGCCACATTCTTTGGAGTTATGAAGATGTCGCGTGTCAATTTACGTTTCAAAAAGGTGGTCCTCTCTGCTCGGTTGCCAGCTGCTTCGGAGGCCTACTTGTAGAAAGTATTCAAGCCCATGCGTTTAGCTGCCGGGGTGTTAAACTTCCACCTCACATCACCTGAAGGGTTTGATGCAAAGAAAACATATACATATATACTTTGCAAAACCGGAATGTATGCGTATGTACATGCATCCCAAACGATTGAACCCTCATAGCATTAGTATGTAGAGGGTGTTCAGGATCGTAGTGTTGCCTCAGGGAGCTGATTCAAGCGTCAGCCGGAGCAGCTCCTTGGCTGTGTATGCAAACACCCTAAATGCAGTTCTTCCTTTCGGATGGGTATGTGCGTTAAAAGGGGTGCCCTTT
>CAJNIZ010004333.1:0-12253 GCA_905231905.1 Symbiodinium pilosum | reverse complement strand
GTGGGGGCAGTATCCGAACTACACATGGTGTTTCCGAACAAAAGGGACCACTTTTTGGAGGTCCGCATAATGGGGATATAGGGGAAACTGACTTTTTTTTGGAAATTCCTGGGCCACAAAATGTTATACCATGAGCAGTATTGAGTGCTGCCCAAGCCCTGGAAAGACACGAAAAATGGCTTACTCCTTCCCAGATGCTGAGTTAAACCCTAAACCCTAAACCCTAAACCGTTTCCCAGGCAGAAAACAGAATTCAGGAGAACCCAAGGGTGTAAAGTGCACCTACCCAGCTACTAAGCCTTCTTTTGGTGCTACCCTCATCATCCTTCTCCCACACTTCGTCCGCCTATGGGGCAGTTCCGGCCAAGGAATCGGCAGTTTTTGCCGATTATCTCCTAGACAAAGGTCAGGCGTTGGACTCTACTCTTTCGGGTACTAAACCCTAAGCCCTAACCCTTAAACCACCAAACCCTAAATCGTGGAGAAGACAGATTCGGAGCTGAGGTTCAGTGAGCTTTGCCAGGTTTTGGGTACACAAGTTTAGCGGTTTAGGGCTACGGGTGTAGGGTTTAGGGTCTAGAGTTTAGGGTCTAACCCTAAGCCCTGAACCCTAAAACCCTAAACCCTAAAAGTTTAAGGGCTTAGCGTGTTGGCGAATGGGGCTTTCCACATCAGGACTAGCCTAAGCGTCCAAGTACCCAATGACCAAGTACTTGGAGGGTCAGGGGGACTTAGTAAGTCGGTTAATAACCCCTAGGTCATAGAGTAACCCTACTTGTCCCCCTTATCAGCCTACTTACTAAGCCCCCCCAACCCTCCAAGTACTTGGGTTTGGGGGAGAAGTAATTGCAGTAATTACAGGGTTTTAGCAAATGTACACATTTTTACATATACATGTATTGACATGTATACATGTGTGTGTGGGAGGGGAAGAGATGATAGTCTAAGGAAATTGGACGCCCACCACCAATATTCCAAAGGAAAGATATAGACTCACCCAAAAGCATTCTTAACACCCTACTACATATGATTATTACGCACTTGGAGCCCTAGGACTAAGGTCTTTCCGAGTCAAGCTTTTGAAAACAACACATTTCTTTTGCGGCCGCTCCGAGAGTCTGTAGAAGACTGATTAACCACCCGTATCACTTTGAGATCTATGCGAGGCACCCTGTGCCTGTGCCCTATCCCCAAACCTTAAGCCCGAAACCCTTAACCAAACTCGAGTTTTGCCTAGAGTATTCTCATAGATCATGTACATACTAGCGTTTTAGGGAGCGATTTAGGGCTTTAGGGTTTAGGGCTTTAGGGTTTAGGGCCATGCATGCAGCAAGAAACAGGCTATCTCGGACCCTGTGAGGATCTCGAAATTAGATTACCGATATATAGTCCCCCTTAAGCAGATAGAATATGGGGTATATGGGGATATAATATACTCAAAGCCATATTCTCTCCACTTAAGGGGGACTGTAAGCTCCTAGCAACTACTTTTCACCCCCTATGCAATTCCCATATCATTCTTCAGGATTGAATTATCAGATCCTGCGGGTATTTAGCAGCGTTTCGCGATGTTTGGCAAAGTCCTGTCCTCTGAGCCTAGACAGTTATCCTAAGAGTCCAAGTACTCAACAATGGACTACTACCTGGGATTTTGGTAGTAGTAATTATAGTGTAACTTCTGGGGAAGAATATGTTTACTGCGTCCTAGTTTGTAGCGTAACTTCTGGGTAAGTATATAGTCCGCCTTAAGTAGATACAATATAGGGTATATGGGGATCTTATTATAATATACCCAAAGCTAGACTCTATCTACTTAAGGGGGACTATATGCTTACTGGGTACTAGGACCCTGAAGATTCTCCAGCAAGCGTCCAACTCTGAACATAGTTTAAGGAGCTAATAAGGACTATATAGGGCTTAATAAGGCCTAATAGGGTTCTAAATCCAAGGGGGGAGTACCCTGGGGGGGGTACTGTTGTAATCCCTTACATATGTAGCTGTGTTGGAACCATACACATACGCCTATCAGGACTTCAGATGAGCCACAGTAGAGTCTAAACTCCAAGTATCCTGCTTGATAACCCCTGTAGCACTGCCCTAAAAACTCCCCTATATAACCCCCTTTCAGGAGTTTAGAGTCTAAACCCTAATCCCTGAAGCCTACATACGGCCCCTATGTAAACCCCTATAATGCTCCCCTGTATAACCCCCTGTAAGGAGTTTTGACTGTAGCTCACACGGAGGGACAGCCAGAACCCCGGACCCCAATCAACGAGACGGTAAACCGACATCACAGACAGCCCCTAGCGTCAGGAACCACGAACGCCTATACCTAACTCCAAATACGTAGGCAAAATGATAGCCTAGAGCCCCTAAAAGCAGCCAAGCAGGCCCTTATTCAGCATAGTTTGGTGGTACAGGTACAAAATTAGTCGCACAAGGCTACAAAACATAAGTCCCAGTGCGAGCAAGACCCAACACCTACAGAATCCCTCTACTTGAGTGGGTTGCTGTCAAGAAGCTTCACTTCAGTTTGTACGAGAAGGACGCGAGTTTGGTACAGTATACCCACATCTGGGTAGTTTAGCTTAAGTTCCGAAACTCTAAACCCTAAACCTTACCCGAAATAAGGTACCTCACCCCAAAACCTTAGACCTCAAACCTATAATATGTCCTAAAGCCAAGCATCAAAATCACCTAACAAGCTGTTACAGTATGGTCTTTGGGCCCAAATTCCTTCAAATATGAACGCATAGATGCTTAGGGAAACATACCATCTACCAATCTAAGCTCCTCTCTGGCGTAGCCGGTCAGGGCCTCCGAGGCAGAAGGCTTCAGCCCAGACCCCACATCTAGATTTAGGGTTTAGGGTTTTGCTCAAGTACTTAGAGCCCTAAACTCTAGGCTCTAAGCCATCTACCGGACCTTGAATTTATCCAAACCTTAAAACCAGTTACTGAATTCCCCTCGTCAAAAAAAGGCCTGGGTTCAGTGTTGAAGGTTTAGGGTTTGGGGGTTAGGGTTTAAGGCTTAGGGTTTGGGGTTTAGAGTTTAAGGCTGAGGGTTTGGGGTTAGGGTTAGGGTTTGGGTTTAGGGTTTCAGGCTTAGGGTTTGGAGTTCAGGGCCGGTTTGTTGTAACGGGAAAGGTGTAAAGTGAACCTACCAGTAAAGGCTAAGGGAACGGTAAGGCAGGCTGCAAGCCCTGGCCTACAAGTCCCGCCGCCTGTGTATTCACACACTTGCCCCCGAATCACGACTATTCCCGAAAGGATGCCAATGTTGTTTTACGATGGTTGGGCACGTTGGTAATTCGGAAGCTTGCGAGGGGGGGGGGGGCGGGGGGGACCTTTCTTTCTTGATTATGAACTGACATTCATTCGGTAGAACCGGCTGGTTCTCGGCACGTTGCGATACTTGCCCTTGCCGAATTCCTGGAAAATTGCTGCCTTGGTAAAGGTCACCTTCAAGTGCTAGTTTGTATGCACTATGGTTCACAAAGGCACGCTGTCATGGTTTCTTGCCCTTGCCCGCAGAAGGATACCTGCTGGTGTGGAGGATCAATGGAGGGCTGCTGGAGCCCTCAATGTATATAGATAGGGTTTACGGTTTAAGGGTGTATGGTTTAGGTTTAGGATTTAAGGGTTTAGGGTATCTGCACATTGACCATGTGAGCCTGCTTGACCAACTCGCTCAGAAAGTGTGATCTCACTCAGTAACTGCATTTAAGCCCTAAACCTTCGACCTCTCACAATGGAAGGGGTTAGCATAAGAGCGTGCAGCGATTCTTTCCGAGTTGCGATATATGAGCTACAGTCTAAACTCCGCGTATCCCCCTCTGTAACCCCTACAATACTGCCCAGTATATTCCCCTATACAAGCCCACTTTAGGGAGTTTAGACTATAGCTCATATGACTGGTTGCCTAACTTAGTACTACTCCGCGACGAGGCCTTGGAAACGTTCTAGCGGTTGGGATTTAGGATTTGGGGTCTAGGGTTTATGTTTTATGGTATACGTTCTAATCTAAGAACCCAGTTCTAAATGATGGGTTTCCTTGCTACCCTCCTCTACACTATCCCCCTTAGGTTGCCCCTTAATTAACTTACTTAGGCCTAATGATCCCTAGAACAGAGGGGGTAGTAGGGGAACCCATGACTCGCGGGGCCCTCACGAACATCTCCCCTGAAACCTGAGTCTATAACTAAACCCTAGGGATCCAAGTATACAAATGATACCTGTATGTAATGGTGTTATGATGGGAATAGAAGAGGACACTCATATAATCCTCATTATCTCTTACAGTTACTAGTACAGGGAGGGGGTCCACATTGGGCCCTAAACCCTAAAGTCTGTGTATATATATATATATATATATTACCTACCTTGGGCTATTTGGATCCCCATGCTACTATCTACATACCAGATGGCATGCAATCGACGACTCAGGGCCCTAAACCCTAAACCCTAAACCCCAAACCCTAAACCCTGAACCCCAAACCCCGATTTCTCAACCCTACAGGTGCTGAGCACGGGGTGTAGAGCCCAAAGCTCTGTCAGCAGTAGCCTATGCACCTGTGCACCTTTTTAGGGTTTAGAATTTAGGGCTTAAGGTTAAGGGTTTAGGATGTAGGGCTTAAGGTTTAGGGTTTAGGATTTAGGATTTAAGGTTTAGGGTTTCGATTTAAGGTTTAGGGTTTAGGATTTCGGATTTCGGGTTTAGGGTGTATCAGGCGTAATTAAAGCACCTATAGAACGGTTGTTTTTACCTAGGCTAACCCACGTGCACAGCAGAAAAAGGCTGTGTACCCAATAGTTGGGTTTGGATCCTTTATTGAAGGAGCTAAGGTTACTCCACATAGGCGTCAAACCCCAGTACCCTGGGTGATTTAGTAAACCCTCCACCCGGATCAGGGTGGTTAAGGTGTATAGGGCTTTGGACTCAGGATATAGTTTGTTGCTTCAGGAAGGAAGGACCAACCTAAAATCATCTTAAGTAGGGCCCCCTGGTTCTAAGTTCGGTTTGGGTTTGGAGTTAGAGATTTGAGAGCACAGGGGAGTTGCAAATGGGTTCTGACAAGGATAGTCATTGTCATGGTTATAAGTATGGGACTTAAAAGTAAACTTATGTAACTCGGTGACCCCACCCCACAATTTCCAATACCTTGTCCTGGTCTTCTGGGGGGGTACAGGGGTATCTGAGGGCAAAAAAGCCCTAGAGCGACGAAGGTCCTAAAAGCGGCTTGTACACCCTAGAATTGAAGGTTCCCTGAAATGAGGCAGCCTTTGTGGAGGTCACCCAAATATGGACTGCAATATATTGGAGCCTAAATTGGGGGCCCTTCTTTTGGGAAACTACCAAGTCTTCGCTAATTGTGCCTTCTTCCCCTGTGTATCCAAATAGATCAACGTAACATGTGCAGACTTTAAGGCCAAATGTAGGCATTCTTTGTATACTTGGACCCCTTCAGTTCTTAGGTATCTGTAAGATTATTCTAGATGAGGATCATCAGGCGTTCAGCTAGAAAGAAGCTGTGGCTTGACAGCAACGATTACTCCAATGGGCTCACAAAAAAAAGAGTTTTCCTGGGACATCAAGTATATACACACATTACATATGTGTATATATATATATACAGACAGCGATGATATGGAGATTGCAGAAGTTCTCTTTGGAGATTCTGTTGGGATTGCCGTGAGAAACTCTGAACTGTGTGGTGCGCTTCCACCAGCATCGAAATCGAATGTGCTCTGCAGCTGTACCCTCGAACCCTACACCCTAAGCCCTAAACCCTAAGCTCTGCCTCCTGCCCTCCCTGACTCCGCCTCAAACTGATCTGACACCGCGATCAACGGACAGTCATCTGCCCGTGGGTCTCCGATGCTGACCTATGGTTTTGTTTAGGGGTTAGGGAATTTCGCAAAAATGCGGGCCCTTAAGAACCTAGGGATATGTAGAGATTAGGGGATTCTGGCATTGGCAGTACCTACTTGCGATTAAGTAGGGACCATTTTAACACACTCTTATATGTTAGGATTCAGCTCTCATGGATTCCAGGCCTTGTCTAGTGACAACTACCTGGTTACTGCGTCCTTCCCTCTCGGTAACTAGTTGCTATGGTCTTTTTCTGGAGGGCTTGAGAGATAAGATGGCTAATTCTGTGGGAATGGGTAACAGAAGGAGGCTGATATGGGACTTTGAAGGTCCCTAAACCCTAGTCCTCAATCCCCGAATCCAGTAGTAGTTTCCCTCTTCGCTTCCATTCCTGTAGGTCCCTCTAACCCATGCCGCCATCGCCTACTAAGCACCCTGAATCCTAAAACCCTGGAATTGGTAGTTTCCATTTTCTCGTCCCCCCTCTAATCCTTACTATGGGGACCCCCAGCAGGTACCCCTAATTTTGGGAAAGCTCCTAAACTCTATATATCATTCTATACCCTCATATATCCGTATATAACCCCTCCCTACCCAGGGAGGTGGATCACAGCTGTGGGTTTGGCGTCAATTTCCTGGGTCCAGGCTCTACAGGTTCCTCCCACAGTGTATACGGGTTTAAGGTTCAGGGTAGGGTTTAGGGGTTTAGGGTTTAGGGGTTTAGGGGTTTAGGATTTAGGGTTTAGGATGCAGGGTTTAGGGTTATGGTGTCAGGGTGTATAGGGTATATGTATCAGTATACTTATAAAACCTCCATATATATCCCCCGGCGAAATACCTATCTTCACCCAGGCTTAAGTGGCATTAGTTAGAGTTTGGGTCTAACGGCTAAAGAGAAAAGAGGGGAGTTCACGGTTTTAGGGTTTGGGGTTGAGAGAGTTCAGGTTCCAGGGGTGCAGGGCTTCGGCTTTAGGCTTAGGGTTACTCAGCAACACCCAGAAAAGAACGGACAACTTCGAGAGACCCAGCCATTATGTCGTGTTGTTGCGCTTAGCCCTGTGAAGTCTAGAATGCCCTGTACAATCAAGTTCTAAGTTGTGTTCTAAGTGAGATATAATACGGCAACGTACCAATATAATCCGTATATGTTGTAACGTTAGGTAACTAATTAGGGCTTATTCTCGCAGCGATGATGATGCAATGCCTAAGTTGGGGCCAGAAGGCATGTGGCGTAAGCACCATCCCAACGTAGCTGGATCATTCGGGTCCCAAATCACCCAATCCAAATCACTGTGTTCTTGTTGAAATACTCCCCAAATTGGTCATGTTTAATTTACTGGGCGCAGGTATACAAAAATGTAACATGTTGTTCAACACGAAGCCAGATCTTTGGTTTCTGCTATAGCTGTTGATATTACGAAGAACTTGATTGCAAAGGGATTTCAGCTGAATCAAGAAGGCAGAGGTCTGGGTTTGGCGGCCTCAGGGTCCTTGAGTCCGAAGAGGGTCCAGAAGTCTTGAGTCTGTCGCTTAGGGTCTAGGGTTTGGGGCTGTTGGGTTTTAGGGTGTAGGGCTTTAGGGTTTAGGGCTTTAGTGTTGAGGGTTTAGGGCTTTAGGGGTTAGGGGTGACAAATACCCCACTGCTTACCTGCATCAGGAAGCATCGCGTGACCTGGTGAGAAGGATGTCGCCCAGAATCTTGTCTCTAATGGGGCCGCGACTTCCATGTTGGTGTTGCACAAGCCTAAACTCTAAACCCTAAAAACAACCTACACCCTAAAAACCCTAAACCCTAAAAAACCCTAAACCCTAAAACCTAGACCCTAAAACCTAAAACCTAAACTACCCTAAATGTAACAGGTGGGAGCCAGACTCCTCCCAACTGTAAGCGGACTCCCGGCTAGGCAGGCGGTGAGAAGCGGTACAAACCCCTACACCCTATAGTCCCCTAAAGTAGATAGAACATAGGATTTAGGGTTTAGGGCATAGTTCCCGTTAAGTAGATGGAACATGGGGATCTTACTTTTCTATACCCAAGGCCCAAAGCCATATTCTACCTACCGAAGTGGGACTATAAACCCTTCATTTCCTAAACCCTAAACCCTCAACCCTGAATCCAATGGTTGGGCATGCCTACCCCCTAGGGCAATAGCTCAGTTACTCCTGAACAATAACCTCTGGACCTGAACCTTCAATCCACCCAGAATGCTTGAACCAGACACCTGGATGGTACCTGGAAGTAGAAACCTAGACTATGAAACCTAAACCAGGCCTAATTCCTACGCAACAGGACTAACTCACCTCGCACATAAGAGCCAACCCTCTAAAGTCTAGCTGAAAAGGATTTTTACTTCTTGCTCGTCACTCCCCCCCACACAAAGAGAAAAGGAAACTTCATGGGGTACACGTGCCAATATTTGAGCCCCAAACCCCAAACCTTAAACCCCAAACCACTCAATTCCCATCTGCGACTGTGCAGCAGAAAATGAGCACTCTCTCAGGGCACCCTGTATAGCAGCTGGAATCACCTGCCAACAGTGTTGCTGCCTAGTCTAAGTTTTAAAGGGTTTCGGGTTTGGTTTATGGTGTGGGTTTGAAAGATCATTTCAGCAGTACACCGGTGTGTATGAAGATGGTTTCTTCTGTATGCGTGCGGGCGCCTGCGGGTTGCAAATGTTGGTTTCAGTGTTAACCTTTCCGCCTTGAAATTAAAGGGCTCCCACCCAATGTATATACCCCAAACCGCATTTCAATCTGGAGGGGTATTTATCGTACGGCCCGAACATTAGCGGGGGTTCTGACAGGATCCTATTGAAATCTAATTGAAACCGAACGGAGACCAACTGAATCGAATAAGGAGCCGAGCACTGTACCTCTACTTAGAATCTGAATAGAACCGTAGGTGAAACCCATGAAATTTGATTAGCAGCGCTTGAAATCTACATAAAAAAACAAATCAAGAAAAAGTTTTGAGTCGTAATCAAACCAGTATTCAGAATCTACTCTACAAATCTAATGGGCATCTAATTAGAGCCTGGTCAAAACTAATTGAAATCTAACTAAAACCTGAAGCAACAAAGGTTTAAGTTTGCCATAGAACCAATTAACATAGCATTCGATCAGACTTTCTATGAATTCTTTATATATAGCCGTTCGAAAAAATGAAAATCTGGAAGACCAAGGAAGTCCCTAATCCTGTACAGTTGCGCTAGGATTCCCCTCCAACTCAGAGGATCCGAGCCATAACCGACTTTTATGGCCCTTTTAAAAAGTCGCTTGGGGGCCGATTCCAGAGGTTTGCATTCTGTGGACACCATATCTTATATATATATATGTATATGTATATTTGTTGTTTTTATTATTTGTTTTTTGGGGTGTGAGGGGGGGGTGTGGGTGTGGGTGGTTAATATTAGGGGGAAGTGATTAGGGGGTTCGGGCTCAAGGTCTGAAAAATAGGTTTTAGGTAACAAGGGGCTCTTAGTTACCCCAAGCACTATAATTAGGACCCTATCAGTGTCATATGACTCCAATAAGGTCCGAATTCCAAGGGTCGGTTGTTGAAAAGGAAGGTCAGACCCTTAACTCCATGTCGCATGCGTCATACACTCCCTACCATGCGCTAGAAGCACAGTTACTACCGGCACGGTTTAAGTCTTAGGGTTTAGTGTTTAGGTTTAGTGTCTAGGTCTTAGGGCTTGGGGTTTAGGATACTACAGGGGCCTGAAAAATTACTAGTATCATGTTGAGGTCCATGTGAGGTACCCTCTACGAAAACTATACAAGGAATCTAGGACCATGATATTGGTCGTTATTGAGAACCCTATAGTACACACACATGGGTCACCCTTCCTTAGCTAAATAGCACCCGCATACACCTACAGCACAGGAACCGTCTGTCTACAAACCCGAAACCCTAAATCGTGAAACGGTTCAGGGTTTAGCAGGCTTCGGGAGATGCTCGAGACAAACAAACCGACAAACAAGCAAGGAACTCCACGAAAGTGCTGGGTTTAGGGTTCTGGGCTTAGGGCGTTCTCAAGGGCCACCAGTTCCATGGTAGACTAAGGGTTCAAGTGCACAATAACTGGGCACATGGCTTGGGCAATGGTGTTTGTTGCGCAGGTTGTGTGCAAGTATAATATGAATATTGATTACTTGGACCCCTAGGGAATATAAAGTAAGAGACAGTGAAGATTCGGCGGCCTGTTCAATGTCCGCCAGGGACATAGCGGACGGCAGCATCGTATCCTGGGCGATATGAATTTCTCACCCTGAACCCTAAACCCTAGACCCTAAGCCCTAAACCCTAAACCTTAAACCCTAGGGACTTCTGGGGTATGTAGGAACTCCAAGGGTACTTGGATGGAGTCTAATATTGACATACTCCCACATCTCCAAGGTATCATCTTGTGGGTTCCAGGATTCAGAACCCCAAGGGCCCAAGTACTCAATTATCACATACTTACCAAAAATCTGTACTAGAAGTAGGGTTCGGGGTTGAGGGTCTAGGAATTATGGTTCAGGATTTAGGGGTTGCTACAATTACTGCACCAAGGCCTCCTCTGCTCCGTAGCCTACATGTAGATGTTTATCCCACCGCCTTAGACTCGAATTCCTAAACCCTAAACACCCTAAACCCTCAACTCTCAAGCCCACATAAGCTTTCCATTCCGTAGGGTTCCCAGATTTCCTCAAGTTCAACATTCCAAAATCAAAATGAAGCCCCAAACTCTAAGTACTGGCAATAAATCCTAAGCCCTTAACCTAAGAGGACCCCTGTAGTCGAGCTAGAATGCTCGGAGACTCCCAGGGCACCTGGAACGAGGGACCCCAAAACAAAACCGGGAAATTCCTGAACCTCAATGCGTCCCAGGGCCGAAACCCTTCAGCCCAAATCTACGCGCGTAGCCCCCAAACTCCAGGCCAGGAAGTCCAATAAACGCCCACACCCTACACCCTGGACCCTAAATCCTCGAGGCTTTATCCCCCAAACGCCCCCATGGACGATACCTGGAGCTCAAAGTAAGGTGCATGATGGCCCAAACCCCTTGAAATAATGACAAAACATCA
Source organism: Symbiodinium pilosum (assembly GCA_905231905.1). NCBI lineage: Eukaryota > Dinophyceae > Suessiales > Symbiodiniaceae > Symbiodinium > Symbiodinium pilosum. The sequence continues at coordinate 1,312 of CAJNIZ010004333.1, read as the reverse complement.
CTGTTCTACTTTGGGGGTCGAGATAACCCCAAGGCCCCGCCCCCCGGCCCCCCCCATCCCTTTTAGGGCTAGCGGCTAACGATCGCTCATGCTAATCTGCGCATGAAGCATGTTCAGTAAGGCTGTTTCAGGTTTAAGGATTAGGGGTTGGGATTCAGGTTCAGGGCCAGGAGGGGTTTGGGGAATTCAAGCAAGTCCTAGCGTTTCTTGCACCTCTTAATGTCGATCTACAGGTCGGGCTTGTGCAAAAAAAACAATAGAAAAGCGAGGAACGGATATTTGGCCATCCTAGGGGCTCATAGGGCTCATTTGAGCTATAGTCTCAACTCCCAGACTCCCACTTCATAAGCCCCTATAGTACTCCCCATAAGCCCCCTTTAAGGAGGTAAGACTATAGCTTATTTGCAACAAGCTAGCCAGAACCCCAGTCCAACCCGTCTTCCCATGGCTACCACCAACCCTGGCGGTCGAGTGGCAACATGCTGGCTTTGCTGACGTGCGAAATTGAGCCTCGCAATTCAGCATGCCATCCTAAGCCCTAAACGCCAAACACTAAAACCTAAAAACCGACCCTAAGCCGCGTCTGCGCACTGAAGCTTCAACCTATGACCCCTGAAGCCCAAGGTCAAAAATCCGCTGGAAGTAGATGTCCTGCCCTCCCCATGGCACCCCCAACAGCCTAAGCCCTAAAGCCAACCCTAAACCCTAAACCTGAATCGTGGTTCTATGGACTTTAATGCTGATCTTGGGGAAACAGTATTCCCTAGCACTACCAGCCTTGTTCCTCAAGCCTAACCTTTTCTCCAGGGCATGGATCTCTAGAAATAAATACCTTCCATATTGTTTAGGGCTTAGGGTTTAGGGTTTTGGGTTTAGGGCTTAGGGTTTATGGCTTAGGATTTGGGTTTGGGCTCAGGGTTTAGGGTTATGCCTTCCTCGATCTTGAAGCGAACCCTCCTCCGCAATCGGGCATATCCCGCAAGACCCTCGCACCCTATTTTCCAGAACCTAAGCCCTAAACCTTAAACCCTAAACTCTAGGCCCCAAAACCTCAAGCCTCTTAAATCATGGACCCTCAGGAAAAGAACCGAAGCGTGTAGTTCTGAAGACCACAAGCCTGAAGCCTAAACCCTGAATCCTAAACCCTAAATCGTAAATTCTAAATCCCTAAACCCTAAATCCCTAAACCCCTAAACCATAAATCCCTAAACCCCTAAACCCTATAATCCCTAAACCCTAAATCCCTAAACCCTAAATCCTTAAACCCCTAAACCCTAAACCCTAACAGTATGTAAAATATTAGCCCTAAACC
>CAJNIZ010004332.1:8812-21688 GCA_905231905.1 Symbiodinium pilosum | reverse complement strand
ATAGAGTAAGAGTGGACCTTAAGACTTGGTCTAAAACTTTTAGCTTGCATCAACCCCTGAGCAGTGGCACTGCCTGCAACCATCAGCTTCAAGTTCTGTCAGCTTGCAGTGTTTTTGACTCCCACCTGCCATCCCCTGTCACCGCCTGCACTTCGGTCTTTCTGCCTTTGGGCTTTACCCTTCGCGCTCTGTCCCTGGCCCTGTCCTTTCTGCCTGCCTTGCACGCCTGGACCTCTGCCTTGGACTTTTCCGTCTTGGCCTGGAGCTTTGCTCCTCTGCCCGTGCCGCAGTCTGCATCTCTCGTCTGTCATGTTTACTCAAGATGGGCCGGTGATGCTGTTCATTCTGCCTGTAGGTCCGTAGTTTTGCAAGTTCTGTCGGCCTCTGCCTGGGTCTGACTGATAGTGACTGAACTGTCACTGCCAACTTTTCTGCCATTGGACTAACACCACTAAAGGTAAAAGGGGTGCACTTCTGCAGCTGTTCTATTTTTCTTGTGTCTGAAGCCGTCAGCTGATGTAAAGGACTAGTCTGCCTGCCAAACTGAAAGTATTCACTGCCATACCTCCAGGCTTGTTTTCCCGGTCCAGGTTTTTTGTCAGGCATAATTCAGCTGAACGTGGAGATCGTTTGCATGAAAGGGATACCTTCCCAGGGATCACATCTGCTGTTTGTGGGGTTCAGGGGTGCCAAGTTCAGTCCAGAGTGGTGGGTTTGCTCCAAGTAAGCATTCTTGTTTAGTCACATCGCAATCCTCGTCCGGTTTTGAAGCTTTGCTGGGTCCGCTTGTCCTGGGCCCGGGCGGCTTTCTTTATTAGAGTTTTGTGCTGGATGGGGGAACAGTGGATATCGACATCAGGGCAAAAAAAGGTCTCAGCCAGGAACCTGTCTTCCGTAGGGATTTTTCAGTGCATTCCAGTGACGTTCGGATATTGTTTGGATGTTAAAAAGAGTTTTTTGCGATTGGCTTGAATAATGTGTCTTCACTTTGGGGCGCAAGTTGCAAAAACGAGTACTTTCGGGAAGGGCCTACGCTACAGTATTGCAAGCTGTTCTTATCGCTGTAATCCTCGTTGTGCATGTATTCTTTTAGGTGTCCGACATACCTGGCATGGCAAGTGTTCCGGGCAGGGCAACAGCCTCAATCCCCAGCCGTGGCTCCCTGTCACATGGCCAATGTGAAAAAGCCCGCGACTGTAATGCAAGAGCAGAATTCTTGACCTGCTAAGTCCCGTTTGTGCCTGCTCTTGCACCGCTCTTTTCATGATCTTTTCTGAAGTCCTGCAGTGTGCGCTGAACACTTGAGAACTCCAAACCGACTGAGTTTCTCGGTTAACAATTTATGGTCTGGGGGGCTGATCAAGCAGGTTAATACTTGGGATGATTGAGCTTATTTGGTGGGTTATATGGGGGAAAAGAATGCTTTGTAAAGTTTCGGAAATACGCCCTTCATTTCGTCCCCAGAAACATCCACGTGCCTACTCAGTGGTTATTCTTTGTGCAGAACCACACTTTTGCATCCCAAACCCCAAAGTTCATGTTACCTGTAGGCCCGGCTCCACGTAAACCTTGCCCTCTCCCTGAGCGCATCCCAACAGCCCGAAGGATGCGACATGGGAGACTGAGTTTTGCGTAGGGAGAGGCAAATCACCAGGACGGTGCGGAACGTGCAGCAAAACACTGGCGCGGCCCTGCGGAAGGTTTGGGTTGAAAGTGTTTAGCTGCTTGATATCATCAGGCGAGATTGTTCCCACCAAAGACTCCTAGAATTGCAGCCATAACGATGCAAATGCACAACCCAAGTGAAGACGGTGAAAATGAAGTGTAAGCATGTTTGCAAGTTGGACAGCAGTTTTTGTGTTGGGGAGGTTTGCCAGCCAGCCAGCCGTTGCGTGTGTGTTGGCCGAATCCAAAACTGGTGCCAGCAGTGGCAACACCACGTGAGCTTTCCGTGGCGGTAAATTGGAGCAATCCAGAACCCACCATCTTTTGCGGAGTGCATTGGTCGGCTTCGTGTGTTCATTAACTGGAAGATATTGTATTGCACAGGTTGTAAGGGCCTAAATGTGTTCAATAGTCATTGACAATATCCGTGTTACTGATCCGTGCGAGGAAGCACCAGCAATCGCCGTAGTAGCCGAGAATGTTTCCCAGGTAAAAAAGGGGGATGAGAGAGGCTATTCGGGGGAATGCTAGTGGTATTGATGAGTAACTCGCACTGCAAGCTACAATGACTAGATCCACCTAAAGCCGCAAGTATGAAAGGACACAACAGGCAGGCTGCAGAAAACTAGCTGATGACGTTGTCAGATTGCTGCATTGCTTTTCTTGGCCCTAAAGGTGTAGTGCGAGGTTTTGTGTCTGTAGCACAATGCCTAGAGGACATGGAGGAACGAGCTACCGAGCGATTGGATTTGTGTGTCTGGGGGGCTGCTAGTTGAAGCTTTGCATCCCAAGCCGGGACGCTGTAGCAGCCATGGATTTTGGACTTCCTCCCGGTGGCATAGGCCTGGCAGTTTACGGTGACCAGGTGATGTTCAGGGAAGACAGGCTCTGTCGTCACAAATTCTTCATCACCCTAACTCCGAATCTGCAGATTAGCAAGATCAACTTTTCTGAGGCAAGCAGGTTTTTCAGGAGCATGAGACATGGATCTCAAACGTTGCATGCATCCGGCTTGCATGACAGGCCCCAGCCCGGGCATCAACATGACCCCAGGAGGACCTCCGGGTCCTGGGGGGCCTGGGCAAGGAGGGGGCGAGGGTGCCCCGGTCTACGGCAGGCCTGGTTGGAACTGGCTTTCCAGCATCTGCATTCTCGCCACGATTCTTGTGTAACTAGTTTCCGGTGACCATTTTACGGGGACCTCTAGCAATACTTTGCTCCAAGAAGGTTTGATGTCTTCAACTTTCAGCCATTTTATGTGTCACCTCTGTGTGGCTAGCGCAGCCACAATTCTTGAGAGGAGCCAAGTTTGAGAGCCAAAGGCAATTTGACTGTCGTAAACCTAACATAAATGACGCGGAACGAATATGATTAATATGCTCTAATCTGAGCTTTGCTTTGCCAAAGGTGAGATGCCTTGCTCAGGGCTTGCCACAAATTACGTTTTGCGTTTGCCTCGCAGCACCTCGGGCCTGCGTGTGGCAGCAGCTTCATGGTGATTGTTTAGGCTCGCAATCCTGCAAACCGTTCTACAGCTTTTAAGCTCAATCAACCGGCTTTCTAGGCATAAGGTTCCTCAAGTGTATTCAGTGAGCAGGTACGAACTGAGATAATTGTGGCTTTTGCCTGCTTATGGCGGCTGTAAAGCATTCTTTTTAAGTCCTCTGACGCTCCAAGTACCTGCGTGACCATACGCCTCCAGGCGAAACGTGAGGCTGGCCCCAGAGGTGAACCGATCCTTGGTGGCAGTTTCTGGCGATTCAGCATGAGTTAAAGTGCCCCAGGCACACTAAACATGAGGCCCCCTGTTGTAACCAAATAACACACTCCGAAGATCAATTGCACAGCTTCAGCAAACTTATTCCCCGGCATTGCTAAAGATCAGCAGCCCGCGAGACGGTACCTGCCATTTCTTCTCCCCATTTGAGGGATTTTTTGGGGCCTCGGACCTTTGTGTGGTTCCAGAGCCCTGTCTGGCATTAAATCGGGTCTACTACACACACCGAGCGAGGCGCACTAAAAGATACAGCGGTCAGTTGGTGTCTTTGTTTACTGCTGTGAAGCAACACCTTCCAGGGTATGTGGTTGGCTTTAATTGAAGGTGTATGGCCATGGTTCATGATGGCCTTGCGGGGCAAGTCACATGAAGCTTGCAAGGTTGGATATCCCTGGCCCCGCTTCGCCTTTGTACTTGCCTTCTTGCCCGGAATCTCAGGAATCCTGTATGTCCGCAACTTGCCCTACAAGATCAGCCAAGCACCGAGATTGCTGGTGACATATTGCTGGTTCTGCAATCCTGACCTTCCAAGTATCTCCATGTCAAATGCGTCTCTGGGCGTCCTCCCCAACGCCAAAAAATCTCCTAGGCCCGCCCAGTGCACCTCCATCTGAGGCCCATAGCGCGATGTATGCGCATTCATGGGGGTTTCGAATTTAGGGCTTCTTTAAAGTGGTTGTGGGGATTAGATGGGGATCCACAGGGATCTACATGAATCTATGCGGCTGAGGGTTTTCAAAGCTTGGCAGCTTCTTTGTTGACAGTCACTCACATGATGATTATTGTCATGTATTGGGTCTGTAGTGGGGCCCCCGTTACAATCCCTTAATATTCTACGCATATCTCTGCCGCGCTAGGCACTGCCCCCCCCAAGCTTCTCGCGAAACCTCCCCCATATCTCGCCTCTCAAGTTCTGAGGTGCAAATGAGCCCTAAACCCTAAAGCCTAAACCCTAAACCCTAAGCAGTTCTGAGGTGCAGATGAGCTTTACGATATCTTTGGCAAGTACGGCTCGATTCGTCAGATCCGCCGTGGCAACGGTGCAGAGCTTGGATGCTTACGCTTGTTACCCGCCATGATTTCCCAGAGTCCCCAAGACTCGCCTTCTTCAAGACACTCCACCTTCACAGCTGACTCGGAAACCAAGGCTGATAAGGCTGATAAGAGGGGTCTTGACGTCACCTTTCCAGACGCTGGAAATAAAAAGGCATTACAAACAGATCATGCAGGGGGTCTCTGCTAGCATGGGAACACGTTGGGAAGCCTCCATAAGATCCTGATCGACCTTTGACGGATATCGATGCCCAAATCGCACTGGAAGAATCCAAATAGCAACGCCGCAAATGTGCCGGCACCCGTAAGCCCTAAACCCTGATTCCCTGAGGCCTCAGAACTTATATAGGGTGTACTTTAGGGGTCATTAAGGGGCATACTAGGGGTTCAGACTATGGTTCATATGGGGCCTGGCCCATACTACCCTTGGGAAGCACAGTGCAGCGTTCGGCTCATTGAGCAGGACCCGCTGCGTTTCTTGTCATGGACCCAAACACCCCAAATCCGCTCCAAGGCCCGAAATCCTGAACCCAGTCTTAGCTCCTAAACGCTAAACCCTCAGCACGGGTTGGTTCGGCTTTCAGTTTCAAGCTATCTGGGGCCTCTCTGCAGGACCCTGATTAGGACTTGAATTCGTGAATGTGTATATTTATATAACTACATAACTCTATATTTTCATGTATATATATATATGAGCTAGAGTGTAAACTCTATAAAGCTAGGTTGGAAAGGGTACTGTATAGGGTTTAGGGTTAGGGCTTAGTGAGGGGGATACGAGGAGTGTAGACTGGAGCTCAGAAGGGTTTTTTTAGGGATGAAAGGGTGGAATACGGGGATATCGAAATGATTTTAGGATATGATATGGGGCGTGAATGTGGGGTAAACCGCCGTAAATAGGTTTCGACCGTGGGGTTTCACCGGGCTATATGGGGAATGGGAAAGGAAATGGAAGTCTGGGTCAAGAAGACATGGTATATAGCGGTACGTCTGGAAATGAAAAGAATCCCTGGTGGTCATTTCATTTTCCAACCTCGAACTTCCAGACCCAGAAAAAGTCTGGGGTGGCTGAGGTAGCCAGGTACAAACATCCAAATCACCCCCACATTACCCCTATACTACCGCTATATTACATCTATATTACCTCTATATTCTCAGGCATGACTGTGAATTCCTAGCGCCCAACCCTCAACTTCAAATCCAAAGCTCCAAAGCTAAAGCCCCAAACCCAGGCCCTGAGACAAGGGGCACCTGCTTTGTGGTCTACGACGACATCTACGACGTCTGACCCCAAGAGTGCGACAGGGGCCTGAGCAGGCTTTAGGGTCGGGAAGGAACCTGTCAACGCAGGAGACGGTGATATCACTCCATTATAACAGTTTCCATTTTAGTTTCCATCAACCCTATACATCCCAAAATGTACCCGTATAGTAGTTTCTCCATTACCCTATATAACCCCTATATTAACTTTATACTATACCCCTATTTGAAACCCCTGTGAGGTCTTCAGGCTGCAGGCGTGTCCGGGCCTCCCTTGACGAGCCCACAATACTCAATTCCTCGATCCCCAAGAATGTATAGTCCCCCGAGTAGATAGAATATGGCTTCGGGTATATTGTAATAAGAATCCCATATACCCCATATTCTATCTACTTAAGGGGACTGTAACAGGGTGCTGAGAGAATCTGAACAATTGGTAGCTAGGAGAATTTTGCCCAAAAGCAAACTGTTTGGCTATTCAGGTCTCCCTTGCAGGAAGTTTGGTTATAAGTTTACCCTAAACCCTAAACCCTAAACCCTAGACCAAGGGGTCAGACAAAGTCGAAGGGCTGGGAAGCATGGAGAAGGGAGCCTCAGAAGAGGAAAAATGCGGTGAGAAGGGGGTCGACATGGCAAAGTCTGCGCTGCCAAAGGAGATATGAGGGGTAGCCTACTTGAACCGTATAATGGAGATTTTCTTCATAGGCGAACCACTTGTGTGAATCGCATGGGTGGCATGCAGCCTTCTTTCCGACTGCTAAGAGGAGGTAAGAACCCCCTGTCGATGCGGCAGACAGTAAAAGTCCGAGGGGTTGTAAAAAAAAACCCTAAACCCTAAACCCTAAACCCAAAATGCAGGGGCAGCCGACACCCAAGCGGGTAAGAGTTGCAGTGCAAGTCCAGGACAGGAGTGGACAAGTGGTGGCGACTGCTACCGTACCCACAACGGCTACCAGCGCTGAAGGACTCAGCTTCCGATTCACAGCTGAGGACGCGAGCTCCAGTGAGGACGAAGCTGCTGTAGCACCGCAGCAAGAAGCAGAAGAGCTACCACACCAATCCAGCCCACCACAACAACTCGACCGGGAAGCCAGGGAGGCGGCGGACGAGGAGACCTTCGAAGCTGCTACTCAGCTGTGCCAGTTCGAAGGAGAGGCAGTAGACAGCGAAGGTGAAGAGCTTGTTCCCCCGCAGGCAAAGGACTACTTCCACCTGTGGAGATCGGGCTGCATGGACGACAACACCGTCGCTGCAAGATGGGGATGGAACATGGTCGCCCAGTTCGTGCGAGCCCTCAAGATGGGCCGGGACTCAGCCTCACAAGCAGCAGAGGGAGCCCAGCAGAGCGAATTGGCTAGGCAGGTGGGCCCGGCACAAAGAGAGGTCATGCTCCAGACCTTAAGAGAATGGAAGCAAGACCTCTTCCCAGACGGGGGCGAGGGCATGGATGAGAGCCAAATCGTCCAGGACGCTCCCTTCCCGGCAGGAGAGATGGGCTACAACTTGGCCAGGTTTGAAGCCTGGCATGCGGGCTACATCACAGACCAAGTTGTTCGTCGGGCTGGAGGAAATGGGCTCCTGATGTGGTTTCGCAAGCTGGCAATCATCAGGAAGGACCCGGGGGTGCCAGGGTTGGCTAAGCTGCCGGGAGCCGAAGGTGATGTCGAAGAAGACACTGCAGAAGACCGTCCTGCAGATGAAGAAGGCCGAGATGAAGATCAAGATACAGGACAGGCGGCGAGTGCACGGACGCTGGCGAGTGGAGAAACGTCAGAACTGGCAGCGGCAGCTGCTGTGGATGCCTCAGCGATGGCGGCTGCGGTCGAGAAGAACGTGGAGAAGCAGAGCGCTGCGGCACCGGATGGAGTGAGATCAGGTGAGTCCGAGTGACGAGTTCCAGGGCAAAGTGAGGGTCAGGGCTCCGGGAAAGGGTAGGGTTTCAGTGTGGCTGACAGGGTGCATGCTCTGCACAGGAGCGGCATTGCTTGTCCGAGCCCTTTTTCTACCAACCGAGAGTACTGCAAAGCATGTGCAAACGGGAAAGCCTGCAATCCTTGTAAGTGGGATGTGTGGCTGTCAACCTGGCCTTGCTGGCACAGCATTCCTGCAGAGGAAAAAAGCCTGACAAAAAAAACAAAAGAACCCTAAACCCTAAACCCTATAGGGTCCTTTGAGACATTCTGGGTCCCATCCACCGTCCAGTGCGCAGTATTCATCATGCTTTCAGCATGGCTGCAGCCTTCCAAGGGTTTAGGGTTTAGGGTTAAGTAGACAGTATTAACCCCCCCCCAATAATGGAGAATCAAATGGAAAAGAAGATGGATCATGAAATGGGTTAGAAGTGCCAAGCGTTGAAGACCTCTTTGTATCATGGCAGGGCCCCAAAACCCTTAAGACCTCGCAACCGAACTATCAACCTTTTAGTCTGTGAGCTGTAGTCTAAACTCCTAAGAGGGGCTATTTAGGGGATTATCTTGGGGACTATAATCGGGGTCATTCAGGGGGATATTAGGAGTTTAGACAAATAGCTCATTTACTGAAATAAAAAATAAGGTTGCAGTTGAGGTTCCGGGTGACCACGCCCATTGCTCGAAGCCCCCTAAGCCCTAAGCCGCAAGCCTCATACCCTAAGCCCTAAACCCCAGGCCAAGAATGCTATGGATCACTTGAGTGGCTTCAACGTCGCGGGACGGCGCGGCTGCCAGTTTGCCAAGGTTTCAGCCAATGGTTCTCTCCCACTTTACGCAGATGTTGCATGAATCTGCTAGACGTCCCTGCGCTTGTAAGCAGCGAAATAGATCAGGGACATAGCTCTGAATTAATATGATGCGAAGGCTGAACACACTAGTGACGAATGTGCCTTGACAGCAGGAACATGGGTACATCTCAAAACAATCCCTATAGACTGCCTAGTCAGGATCCCTCCCATTGATCTCCTTGCACATCCCTTGAAGTTCCTGGGGCCCCCTGCTTTGAGAACTTTCCACATGAGCATTGCCAGTATCCTCTTAATAACCCCGCTAATACTCCCCTATATAATCATATATGATCCCCATAGGAGGTTAGACAATAGCTCACATGTCTTCAAAACACGGTGGTTGCCCTCTTTGCGCAGGTACCTGGTGCTGTTGTACTATAACCCCTTCAAGATGCAGGCGAAGGTGGATGCCAAGGTCAAGAGGGAGGACATCGAGAGGCTGAAGAAGAAGCTTCTTGACAGCAGTTTTGAAAAGAGGGTTAAGGTCTCGGGTTTAAGGCTTGGAGTTCAGAGTGTTGGGTGCGGTTCGCGTGCCTCAGGCCCACGCAGAACTAGACTCGTGGATAACTGTGGCCATGTGTCGTATGAGATTTCGGTTTGCTGTGCTTGCGTCTAGGCATCAGCACCCTTTGTTTCGAAACGTGCTTGCCCGAGGTGGGTGGGGCAGATGTGTTCTGCACCTTTGCAGATAAGGTTGTTCACTATTGCAAGACTTTTTTCGCACAGCATTTTGTCAGCTGTGCCGGCCGCCGGCCGTTCAGCCTTGTTGTGTCCGCGTCCATCGGGCGAAAGAATGATAGGCCAGGGTGCGCTGACACCCCATGCTTCCAGCATCTTAGCCTCGATTAGCTGAAGGGGCAACTTGGGTTTGATCACTCTACTCAGAGTCCCCCTTAAGTAGATAGAACCTGGGGTCTATGGGGAACCTATTGTAATATACCCAAAGCCATATTCTATCTACTTAAGAGCAAATCCAGGGGCTTTTAAAAAGAGCTTCAGGGATTGAGGTTTACTTTGTTGAGTGATCCGAGGGAATGACACGGCTTCCAAGGAAATTCGACGCCTTTGTCCGCAAAGCTGTATACAGACGTAGCACATCACAGGGTTTAAGCTTCCAGAAGGTCTCAGTTGTTTTTCCCCTTGTCTTCAAAACTCCCTAAACTTGCCTCAACTATCTTTTTTTGGGAATTCTAGGAGTCATATAGGAGTATATAGGGATATATAGGGCCCTATATGATAGGGTTTAGGACTAGGATTAAGGTTTACCCTGAACCCTAGGCCCCAATGCTCCAAACCTCAAACGGGCCCTAAACCCTCAAACCCCCAAAGCCCTGAAGCAATAAACCAGCTCACAAATGGTGGTTTCACAAAATAGGGGGACCCAAACATAGACCCCCTAATACTACAATCCTTACTATGGGGACTCCCCCAAATGGGACCTCTAATTTTGGGAAACCTTCAAGTCACCGCAAACCCCCAAGGCCCTGAAACCCCAAACCCCAAACCCTAAACCCTAAACCCTAAAAGCCCTAAGCCCCAAACCCTAAACCCTGAACCCTGAAACCCTGAGTCACAGGTTCCTTTGAGCACGAGGGGCCGACAGACAGTGAAGCCCATGGGCTCTGCAGGATTTCTATTGCTGAAGGAGCCAGTGGCCCAAATTCCTAGGACAGTCTCGAGAACAATGGGCCCGTTAGACGGGATATTTAGGAATTCAGGGTCTGGGTCACAGTTGGGAGGCTCAAATAGTTCAACTACTGGAAAATCATATTGAAAAGAGAAGTGAATGAAGCCTCCCCTCACGTTTCGGGTTTGGTTAGGAGACGCCTTCAAGGAGTCGCTGTCTCCGCTGCAGGCGAATATGATTTGAGATTGAAATTCTGCGGTAATTGCATTCGTTGATGTGCCTTGCTGTAGTACTGGAATTCTGCAGGCCATAGAGCGAGTATAGGAGCTCACAAGCGCGGATGCGCAAAGATGGTTACGTTCCTCCAGCGAGACTTGACTGGAGTGCTATTAATCAAATCTAACCAAGTTACTATAACAAGGAAACCCTGTTATTTACCCGTGTTAATGTAACTTAATTTAAGTTCCTTAACAGCAACTCGGTTGATACACACCAGAGCCATGGTGTGGTCTTGATCTTGTCTTAGTCGCAGTGTTGTTGCGACGCCAGGCACTGACCAAGGGTCTGACTTCAAGCATCCAGAACTCTAGCATGAGCTGTAGTCTAAACTCCTTAAGGTGGGATTATATAGGGGACTACTACATGGGTTATCAAAGGGGATACTTGGAGTTTAGACTGGCTCACATGCTTGTTTCTGCCAAAGTGCCAGGTGTCGAAGATCTAGTCTAGATGGTGTTGGATGCGAGTTGTGATTCTGTTCCGCTTCTGTGCATTTTTGGATTTGCGAGGCCTGGCAAAAGAAGAGCGGGCTAGCATGACATTCCTTCACGAGTCTTTCACGTGGCATTCTGCGGCTTCGTAGAGACGTTCGTTCTTGGAACGTGGCTTGAGAGTCTGTCTCTCGATTGTGCCAAAGCGATTTTTCTTTCAAGCTGATACCAGTGCAATTTGCAAAAAGGGTCAATGTCAAGCCCCAGAAGCAAGCCCAAACCTTGCGCCCACATGACAAGGCCAAGCCCACATCTTAGGGCCCACGAAATCCCGGCCGCAGTAGCAAGACACAGAACCTGAGACAACCTTGCGTCACCTGACGGCAACCCCTTGCAAAAAGGCCGAGGCACTGATGCACAAGCCAGGCCCCGGTGATGGAGAATTTCGGTTCTTGACTGGAAGGCAATTCAGCCGAGTTAGGCCCCTAAACTCTAGACCTAAATTCTCGCCATGCAAGCCTGCATCCTGGAGATGTTTCCCTCGCATGCCTTCCAAGTGCGTGGTCCTGGGCTTGGCATTTGTAACCATTCGGGCTTCTAAAAAGAACCCGTAATAGTCACAACTAAGGACATGATATTTCCTATATAATCCCTACATATATATATATATGTATATATATGTGTATCTAGATCCCTAGATGTTTCTGGGGTCCCCTAAGTCCTTGCCTTGTGAGAAACCCCCAAAGTGCTACCTGGTGCTTAGTAAGGAATGAGGAAGTGAATCCGTAGACCATACAGAATCCCTTACAGTGCCCCATCCCCTACTAACCACCAGCTAGATTTAAGGAACCCTCCCCACAATGTTGAACATATCCCTGATACACAAGGTGTGTTGCGGGAAATGTTTGCGCGGAGGTGTTTCAGTTTAAGAAGAATCTGTAGACCCACCAAGTGCATTTCGTAGATTCTCCAGCTTTGGGACTCACCTCTTGACCCCAAACTACAGAGGCATTGACTAGGAGATGAGGTTCTCAAGAAGGAGTCATCAAGGATTTTGGGGATACGTAGAATTACTAAGGGAGAGTGGGCTCTCCATGAGGATCACGCAGGGGCAATGTGACAAATTGCTTGATGATATAGGCACGATGCAGCAACTCTGTAGGAATGCTATGGGTCAGGTGAAGATCTTGTAGTTCACCATGTGAGCTGTAGTGAAAACTCCTTAAAGGGGATTATAGAAGGGATTATATTGGGGAGTATTAAAGGGGTTATTGAGGGGGATAGTAGGAGTTTAGGCTATAGCTCATGTGGTCCCGGAGCAGGACGCCAAACTACTTGTGAGATTTCTCCCAGACTATACAAGATCTAATCAGAACTTCTGGGGTTGGGCCAGAATCAGGGTTTGGGACTCAAACTTTCGATGCGAAGCCCCAAACCCTCAAGCTTGTGCTTTCTTATTTTGGGCTGCGGTTTGGCTTCACTTATCAAGATGTTTACACCTGACAACGTGAATATGGCCTCCATGCATTATTGCAGTGGCGTTTGTTCGAGAAATCTTCTGTTCTGTTTTTCTTTCATCTCACCTCGTGTTTCGGGTTCCCTTTCATGGCATGCGTCAGAATTTTCCAGAATATTCCCTCATTCGTTTCTTAGGTGCGACATCCTAACCGCTGAAAGAACTTAACAGCTCCATGATCCATGTATGCTGATGTCGCAAGCCGCTTGCTTGATGAACATTCTTAAGTCCTACTAGATACCCCCCCTATTTAAACCCTATATAATCCCTAAAGTTTCCGTTTTCTTTTCCATTATTCCTATGCCACCCCAATATAACCCCTATATAACCCCCATTGAGCAAGGCCCTTAGACAACGCTTTGGGCTTTTGGTCATCTCCACTCCCAAAAACTGGACGAAGCATTTGCATTTCTATGTCATGTTTGAGGCAGCAATTGTGGCGTTTGGTTAGCTTGAAATGAAGGAATGGAAAAGAGCATGGAAATTTCATACCCTCGTTTTGTTCAGGGTCCG
>CAJNIZ010004331.1:10411-21690 GCA_905231905.1 Symbiodinium pilosum | reverse complement strand
AGAAGCTTAAGCCGAAGCGCCTAACAGGTTCGCTTAGGTTTAGCCATTCCCTGTAATCCCAGGTGACTACTGCTTTTTTGTGTTATACCGACTGAAGCACCTATCACACGGGGTAATTACTCCTCAGATATAGGTAATTGGGGTTACAGGCCGTTGATTGAGTTGAAAATCCGAAAGGTTCACTTTTTGTAATCAGGTTTGGGTAGACAGTATAGATTGATTTCACGTCTTTGATTTCGCGTCTGTTTCACTTCTCGACTCTTGGGGTAACAGGTTTTTCACGTCAGAACAACATTCAAGTTTCACCCCCTCTTCGAGCACAACTTCGAAAAGCTTGAACTTTCGACGTCGCAGGAAAGAACTTCACAACGTGTCGCTTTCTGCTGAACGAACCTTTTGGGCTCTCAGATCAAAAGCACACAAGTACGACTAATCGCAGCCAGTTTTGCTGTTCGTTGTTTGCGGCCAGAAGCTCCCCTGTTTAGTTTACTTGCGGAGAAGCAAATGAGCCATAATTAGTCTGAACTTCCTGACGGAGGTTATATAGGGGATTATATGGGGGAGTATTATACTATAGCTGATATCACTAGCATTACCTGCGACATTTTTTGAATGTGTTCAGCGCACCCCAGTACTCAAACACATGGCTGGCATTGAATGCGACATTCGGAACTTCTCAAAGAAGCCCCACTACGCTAAATGTCACTGGCATTTAGTCCTACATTTCAGTGGCATTCAGTTCTGGAACATTGCAAGTCGTTTCAGACGCTCCACATCACTGGTATTCAGTGCTACGTTCGAACGCAAGCCAGATGCCCTACTAAATAAACATATCTGACGTTCAGTTCTACATTCTAACTCATCAAAAACGTCCCCCACAACACCACCGCTAGCATCGCGCCCAAACTCCCTCAGAAGCGCGAAAATTCATCAAACCCAACATGCGGGATCGCTCCTTCTTCCAACTGCACATACACAGGAATCAGGGGTTTAGGGTTTATATACTTAGGGATAATGGAAAAGAAACTACTATTAAGGGTTTAGGGTTCAGGCGCAACAATCTTCGCACATTAGTTTCTGCAAATGCTCCCTTGGTGATCCTTAAAGGGGACCCTCAAAATCCGCAGGGTCATGAAGGCAGCCCTATTTCGAGATCCCTGCACCAAGAACAAGTATAGAAGAAACATGAGCACCCATGGCAAGTTCTCAGAGAATTCCCCCCCGGCGACCAGTAGTGGCATTATCGATTTCTGGAAGGACCCCAATATGATTGCTTTTATCCCTTGTGGTCACTAGTAGTGAGTGCAACCTGCTGACCGTAAATCCCCCTAAACCGTGTGTGGTGACTTCTTTTACATGTCTCGCTCTCGTTTTTCCTTTGGACTACTTGCAGGTTCAAAGGGCTATGAAGGGGGATACTAGGACTTTAAACTATGGCTCATGTGCCCTAAACCCCGAACCCGTGGCCCTTAACCCTAAGCCCTTAACCCCAAACCCAAAACCCCATTATACGCGGGGTATCTAGGGTTCCGGGTAAATGTAGCCTAGCTGTAATAAGTCTGGTAGGAGTTAGGCTTCAGGGTTTAGGGCTTAGGGTTTAGGGGGTACAGCTATAAATTGCTAAACACTGGGGGACACTAAGCCCTGAACCCTGCTCTTCCAACCAGGAGTCTCAACTGAACTTCTCTAACCTGAAGACCCCCCATCCTTTTGCTGTTTGTCCCTGAACCCTAAACCTCTCAACCTAAAGTAGGTTGTTAGTGCCGTGAACCCAATAAACGATATACCGTTGCATAACCCCATATGAGCCATAATCATTTACACGGTTTTTTAATAAATGATGGGAATACTGGGAGCTTAGACCATGGCTCATATCATCCTAAATCGTAATCCGTATTTGGGCCATGTTTACTCTGAACCTCCAAGTATTAACCCTAAACCCTAAATACTAAACCCCAGTTTTAACAGTTGCCTAGGGCATGGCGCTGGTTGCATCCGGTGTTGACGCTTCACCACTCAAGTTTATTTGAAGTAGGATCGTTTAGGTTTAGGGTTTAGGTTTCTGTGGGTCTACATGGGGTTGTACAGGGATAAACCGTAGTTTCCCGAAATAGAGGGACCCCTAGATAGACCCAACAATACTATAGTCCTTATTATAAGGACCCTTTAAAAAGGTACCCCTAATTTTGGGAAACCCCCATGTAGGGATAGTCAAGAGCTTTGGGATTTGAGGTGTTCATTACCGTCGACGGTGGGTGTACTTGAAACAGATATTGTGGAGTGCATGGGTTGGGTGTGCCATCTGGGGGACGAAAATTAAGGTTTAGGGTTTGGGCTTCAGGTTTAGGGTCTAGCGATGTGTTGGGTAATGTTTAACCCCCTCATACTATTATTAGCACCCGGCACACATCATATCAACAATTTTCCATAGAAAGACATGGCATATCTTCGGGCAACACCCTAAACCCTAAACCCTAAACCTTAACATCTTTAACACTAGAGCTGGGCGGGGGTGGGGGGGTGGATACTGGCATGAGAGGATGAGGATTACGTGTTCCGGGTTTAGGGTTTAAGGTTTAGGGGGCCCTAAACCCTAAGCCCTAAACCCTAAACCCTAAGCCCATATGCATAAGGAGATTGATCTGAAGTCCTTTTTGGCAAAATGATGCGAGCTAGAGTCTAAACTCCTTAAGGGGGGTTACATAGGGGAGTAGTATAGGGGTTATTAAGGGAATGCCAGGAGTTTTTGTTTTTTTCGTAGGGAATAAGGGAATAAAAGATCCCTTTCGATTCTCTTTATCATGCATTCCATGTTCTCTTCGTGCCCCATGCTGTGGCCCTGGTAGGGTTGAGGATTCAGGGTTTAGGGTTTTAGGGTTTAGGGTTTAGGGTACAAGCCTGGATAATTAGTTACGGTTGGGCTGAAAACTGCAGATGCAAGTAGGGTGTAAGCTATAATAAGACACGCACATCCCTGCTAGACCGCTATACCGCCTATACCCAAGCCCCTCTTCAGGACCCCTGACTTTAGGCCCAGCATGTCCCATATATATATATATATATATAAACTTGGGTTTAGGGCTCAGGGCACGGATGTAGAGGTCTAGGTAGTGCTGCGGCATCGATGGTCTCAGGTGCTTTGTTGCCTGAGTCGTGTAAATCCCTATAATCCCTGCATCCTAAACCCCAAACCCTCAACCCTAACCCCCAAATCCTCACCCCAAACCCTCAACCGTGAATTATAAAATCCCTATGCCCTAAAAAACCTACAAAACAGCCCCCATCTAGCCGTCTATAGACCCTAGACCCTAAATCCTAAACGCAAAACCCAAAACCCCAAACCCTAAACCCCTACTCCCCCAACCTTGAACCCCCAAACCCCTAAACCATAAGCCCCTAACTCGTTAATCAGATTTGCTGAGGATGCAGAGCTGGCTGCTCTTCCGGCCTCAAGGTTTTGGCTTACAACTTCCGCCATTCCTCCTCCCCCAGGCACATTCTCTAGGGCGAGCAGGGTGATTTTGGGATTAGGGGTTTTGGGTTTAGGCTTTAGGCCTAGGGGTTTAGAGTGCGTCTGGCCATGGCATGACAACTGTTACGACTACTGTTTTTTTAGTTGAGAGAGCTTAGGGCTCACACAGTTCAACCCTAAACCCTAAACCTTAACACAGAAAAACAGAAATCACTGTGGCGAAGGACTCCAAACGTCACAGTGCCGTGGTATTGTCACTGGGGAATCAAAAATATGTTTCAACTGGATAATGGTACACCAGGAATCCTGGCCTCCAGTCTTTACAACGTATTAGGGTTTAGGGCTTAGGGTTTAGGCTTTAGGGTTTCGGGTTTACACGGACAAGCTAATGATGCCAGAAGGAGGCAATTCCTTAGGAGACAGGGGGGGTAAAAAACGTATGCCCAACCACCTTAGAACCGAAACTCTTAACACTAAGCCACATTCGCTGAGCCCTCTAAACCCTTATACCCCCAAAGCCCAAACCCTAAACCCTATATGAGCCATAGTCTAAACTCCTTAAAGGGGGGTTATATAGGGGATTACATAGGGACTACTATGGGGGTGATTAAGGGGGATACTAGGAGTTTAGAATATAGCTCATATAGCAGGCCTGGAACACCTACAGCCGCAAGCCGTACATCCTCCTCTTCAACACCAACTATTGTCTGCGCTGGAGGCTTCAGGGTTTAGGGATCAGGGAAGCCCTCATAAGGATCTTACTGTATTGGGGCGTCATATTTATGAGAACCCCCATTAAGGGCTTCAAGGCTTCAAGAGTTTAGGACTTGGGGTTTATGATTTTAGGGTTTGGAGGTCAGCATTTTGGGAGTTTAGGTATTACCCTAAACCCCAAACCCTAAACCGGGGCCACCATTTGAACTACACCTGACGCTGCCATGTATATAATTCCTTCCCCCTACCATTAAAACACCCCACCACCCCTCTGACATCAAATATGCCCTATGATATACTGGGAAATGCGAATACAAGTATAGGGGGTCGGTAGTTTTAATATCAGGCGCAGGGGACTAGGTGTCATGTGTTTGTTGTCAAGGTTCCTCCTGCCCGCCAATAAACCACTCCATTGTAAAGTGCCCGTATATGAGCGTCAAGTTACAGAGTGGGGTTGAGGGCGGAAGGTGTTAAGAACCCTAAACCCTAAACCTTAAACGTACGTGTCCGCATCCACTTGAGGATGTCTAAGGGGCTTAGGGCTTGGGGTTAGGGATTCTGAGTTCAGCGTGAGGTTGTTTGGGCTTTGGGAGTTGAGGGCTTAGATATTGGGAGTTTTGGGGCCAGGATTGGGACTTTTAGCAGATGAGTTCGTGCACCTGTGATATGGGCTGTGGCATAATGATCTGGCAGAAAGGACTCTAATCCTTCGCCGGTAAAAGGCCGTGTGAATGTTTTTTTTCCGTGACGAGAAGATCCTTCTGGCTACCTCAACTCTAGGCAGCCCCGACATGTGAGCCGGGTTCTGGGTTTAGATCTTCTACACCTGTGCACTGTGCAGCGAGCAAGCACGCCCAGCAGCCAAGAGCTTGAGGTGGGAAGGTTAGCTGTGCAGGTGCGCACCCATTGCAGGTCACACTGGTCCGCGAATTTCTGGAATCCAGGATTCACAGCCCATGCCTGCTGCCGAGTGGTTGAGAGCTCACCCGCAGGAATCTGAAACCCAAACCCAGAGCTCTGTAGCTGGAAATGAAATGGGACTTTCATGAATACTGAACGGGAATGCCGACGATCTCATGAAGGTCTCAGAAAACATGAGCTGTCGTGCTGCGTCATGCTGCCTATCATTTCATGCCAAGCCAAACGACTGAAGCGGCGTAAGCAATCGAGACAAGGGATACCAGCACGTTGAAGTTGCCAGAAACGGCTTACGGTTTAGGTGATGAGTTTTTTGCTCCTGGAAACCAAAAATATCGATGCTGCTAAGCATTTTGCAACTCCAAAAGTCCTGAAATCAACAGAGGCCTCCTCAATCTTTGCAGCTCCCGAACCCTGAAAGAATGATGCTTCTCATCATTTTGCTAACAGTGGCAGGCCTCAATCTTTTCAGTCCCCCGGCCCCCTTGCCACACCTGCAAGTTGGCCGGAAGCACACACTGTCAGGCAGCAAGTCACATGCGAATAAGCCAGCTTGTGTATCCCACGCTGTTTTCTCTGGCGCGTAGTGTCTGGAAACTGGCTATGGCACAAAAGGTTGCTTGGCACGATAGCTCTGGCACATGCCAACTGAACAAGACTCGGCACTCGGAATTTCCAGCGGTCAAAAGTTACGTTTTAACGTGTTCTGAGGCTGACTCGGAAGCTCGATGCTGCTTGCGAAGCATCCTCTTGTTCTTGGATGACATCATTTGACAGTCAAAAAGTGAGATTTCACTCACGCATGCTTGAGGCTTTCAAAAGTTGTTCATACACTCGTGGTTTCATCAAATCATCGGCCAATTCTCGATCACCGTCTACCCAGCAAATGGTGACTTGAGCCTCCTGCAACCGTTCCTTTATCCCCAGCAGTTCCAATGTTGTCCTCTTCTCTTCCATGTGCAGCCCTGAAGTTTGCACTTTGTCAAGGGCATGAAAACATTCTTGGAATCGCGCGCAATGAAACTGTCCGCCTTGGATCGTTTGCGATTCTTCATTCATGGGGTTGGTTGACGGTTGAACCTGGCAAAATTATTGGCGGCTAGCAAGTCTCTCACAGTCGGTGCACACATGCATTTACGATGCGTGAAGTTCGGGCTCAAAGGTGATTCACCATTCAGGGTGGTGATGGTCGAGCCCGACAAACTTATTGGCAACTAGCAAGTCGGTCGCTGTTGGTGCACAGATGCATTTTCAACGTATGAAGTACGCGCTTACAGGTGATTCCCTACTCATGGTGGCGACGGTTGAGCCTGGCAAACGTATTGGCAACTAGCAAGTGGCAGCCACTGCGCATATGACATACGCAGGTGCGACGCAGTTGCTAGCAAACAGGAGGCTGATCGCGCCGGGGCCAGCTTAAGGCGCCTAGGGCCCGATGCAACTCTTGCTTCTCCTCGGCTGTTATCTTTTCAGACCCCTCAGCTGGTCTCTCCGTAGTGGGTGGATTTCGTTCCGTGAGAGAGCGAACCTTTCTTGCCTGAGAACAAGGCGGTCCGTCTGATCCTGACAAAGTTCACACCCGCAACAGATCACCGTCTCCGCACGAGCGGACATCCAACTGCCAAAAGGGTATTCCTTCCTAAGCTGACTACTCTTTTCTTCATACAAAGATCCGGCCTCCAGTAATAACATCAGCAACATGAAGTCCAAGGTATCCTGCAATGTTTATTTCTGGTTCAATAAGTTTGTACAAGCACTCATCCGGCGCATGAGCTACCCATCCTTCTTTTTTCAGGTACTTCAAAAAAGACTAAGACCACCTAAGACCATCTTTATAGGGGCCTGAAGAAAAGCACAAAATGCGTTCACAATTCGGAAGATTTGGGTGTACCGTATGCCCAGGAGAGCCTTCGCCACAGGAGGTGGATCTGCAAAGACTTCCGGTCCATCTCAATGCCATCACCCCTCAAAAAAGCAGAACGGACATCCCCAACACACACGCTGAAGCTTTGCTGAGCACCTTCTGCCATCTTACCAACAGAGCTCATGGTAGGACTTTCCCTGTCAGCCCTAAGCAAGTCAGGATCTTCAAAACCCCTGACAATCGCGACATAGCCTTCTTGCCAGCCGGGCAACCAGTTTCGTCTAGAATGGGTTTCCATGTAAAGACAGAGCGCATCTTCATGATTCTCTCCTCTTAGGGAACTCCTGCTCTTTCACAAATCCGAATAGCCTCAGCTGTTAGGAAAGAATCGGCCTCTGTTTTTGTAGCCCGCTGGAACTCTGTTCTGTCATTGGCACTTAGCTTCTGGAGTGACACTTGAATTTTAATACGAGCCTTCTGATTAACAACCCGAACACCCTTAGACTTATCAACATCCCGGGGGGCAATAGGAAACATGATATCGATCACATTGAGAGCTCCAACGAAGTTGATGAAGGTATTCACACCTTCCGCGGCGCTGCTCGCAAACACTCCAGTGCCTTCGTCACCTCGATCTCCAATCGGGGGTGGCGTCCTGCTGCGAGACCACAGGTCTCCTCAAGGCACCCCTGTGTCTGAATCTCGGTGAGGATGGCCGTCAGCATGCCTTCCATGCGATCCATCCGTCCTTCCACCACTTCGGACTTGAGCTCGTTCACCGCAGCCGTTGTCTCGGGGAAACTGAGAAGGCTACGCCTCGAACTCATCCCAGTGCGGATCCGCTGGGGCGTTCTGGCTTGTGACTGTCCCTGATCTGTTCGCTGAGGGCATCACTCCCTGTGGAGATTTTGCGCTTTAACACTTGGCTAACTTCTCGGCGCCTTCTTGAAGATCTTGTGCCTGGGGTCCAGTTTCATCAGGCGATAGAGGCACACCACGGTCGTCTTCACGCCTTGGGACTTGGCTCGATGATCCCCTTGGTGCACGCTGGGTCGTCGCCCAACTTGCGAAACTTCTGGCTCCTTTCGTTTCAGCGGTCGATGGATGGTGTGCTGTTCCATGTTGTCTTGAGTCCATTCGTTGACTGCCTGAACTTGATTGTGTTTTGACTGGCTGTTGTCGGCCTTCTGAAAGGCTTTGAGCTCTTTGCCCATTTTCTCGATGGTCTTGCTCGCCATTATGGTGTGGCGAGCGAGGCGGGGGAGGATTATGATCACTACTTTGGCCATGATGCTGAGAAGGCTACTGAAGATTCGACAGCCTTCTTTGGCAGATCTTGCATTGACCGCGGCCCACGAATCCAATTCCGTGGCTTGATCTCTTCCAAAGGCATCACATCAGCACGATATGCATCATGTTCATGTGAAATGTTCAGGTAGCTTTCCTGTTGACTGATTTGTCCCAACATATGTCATGCATTGTCCGCGGACCATTCACTTCAGGCGTCTAAGTTCTTGACTCACCCGCTTCAGCTGTTTAGGCACACCATCTCAACAACCTCCTCGCATGACTGATCCACACCACCGATCCCGGGCTTCCCGGATCATGGACATCTCCCATCCCTTCATAACACAGCACCCGCGCCGGACCATGCCAGTGACCCCCATACCGAGACCCCTGTTTTCTCCCCGCCGATAACAACATACCAAATCCCCTGTTTGAAGCGCGCGCAAGGGTCGGCTTTGGGCACGAATCAAGCTCTACTGGCTGCTCTCCTGGCATCAGCTTCCAGAACCAGCTTTTGGGCTCGCGCTTGTCTCGGAAGATCCTGTTCGAAAGTCTCGTGCTCTCTCAGGTTTTCGCTTGGGAGATGATGCGTCTGCTGAATAGAGGAGGCTATCCGATTATGGTTCTGACCAAACGCCCGTTGCAGAGCGCTATATCCTCGAATGTTATGCATGTTGCCTTTAGCAGACAAAGCCAGGGCAACGAGCTCTTGGCCAGGTACATTGTGTCTCCACGAGAGAAGATTAAGACATATTAAGATTTTCCATGTCAACGTCCAAATGGCCACTGTGCTTTCCCATCTGCCAGTGAGCCACCTGCGATGGGCTCGAGCTGGATTTCGGTCCCTTCCAGCCAAGAGACGGCGTCCAAGATTTTCAGGAACCCTTCGTCATGATACGGTAAACCGTTTAGGGAGGGAAGACACATGAACAATCCCTCAGAAAATGCCCTCCTGAACTCAGAGCCGTTGATCTATGTCACCGGGCCTTCCCCATTGGTCTTCACAGGCTGAACATGTGTTTACTGCGGCCTTCAGGTTCAAATGCTTCTTGGGGAGTGTGCCACCAAAATGTGTTAATCCTCATGCGCCCCCGCTTCTCTACATATTGAGTTGACGAAGCAGGTCCCAACTCAGTTTAAGTACTGAGTAGTTTTCGTCCGAGGCAGGAAGCTCCAAAAAATTGATTCCAAGCAGTAATCAGAATGTTTAATTAGGGTTTAGTGCAAGAACCTGCAACCTTGAACCCTAAAGTAAACTTTGAACCCTAAACCCTAAACCAATGCAGTTACTTAATATGGGGCCAATCTGGGCACTCGAGGGGCCGGATGGTGGGGCGCGTAGCTTAGGGCGTAGGTGTTTAAGGTGGCTTAGGCTGTTCGGTTTAGGGGTTGAGGGTTCGGATTCAGGGTTTACGGATTCAAGGTTTATGGTTCAGGGTTTAGAGCATGGGTTCCGACAGATGCTTGGGCAACGGGGGGGGGGAGGGGGGCGGTGGCTTGGCCCGTAGTGAACAATACGGATAACTCGGCTAATAGCAGGTCACAGTATCGCGGACTGTCAAGTTTTCATGGACTTCACATAACTGCTATCCTACGCCCTATACCCGAACCCCCTAGATATGATGAATAAGGGACTTTTGGGCTATATTTAGGTGTTTTGGGTTATTATTTCATTTAATTTTTTGGGGTTCGCTTAAGCCCGAAACGTAACCCTGAACGTACCGAGGTGGTATCCCATAGTCTCTGACAGCTCGTATTCTGGATACCACACCAGATTCGTAATAGACCTGACTAATCGTGTAACCTTGAAAGCTGAATCTACAGCTTGACTGGACCTTGAGCCAACACCCTGAACCCTACGTCTTCATTCCTAAATCCTTTGAAGCCTGAACCCTAAACCACTAAACCGTAAACCCTAAAGCCTGAGCTCTAAGACCTAAACCCCAATCCCGATAACCAATAAATTTTGAAATGCAGGTGGAGACCCAGTACCCGATGGAAATGGGAGCCTGTACCCTTGCGGAATTATGGTTCCGGGTTTAGGTGGAGGCTTAAGGAGCGCAGGGGTTCAGGGTTTGAGGTTTATGGGGCTTGTGGGTTGGGTATGTAGGATAGGATTCTTCGTGCCATCCGTATGTAGTTTTTTGGTTTTAGCAACCGTGCATGTTTGCCATTACAAAAGCCATGCTGTATTACCCAAACAGAACTGCTATGTTGCAGCGTTTGGGTCGCAAGCGGCATCATGCACTCCTTGTAGAGCTGCGAAAACCACACCAGTAGAAGGGACTTGGTGGAATTGAACACCTGGCCTTTCTTGCGAAGATGTGCTTCTCTTTCTGAGATGCATCTGGTGGTTCTCGAAGTTTCGATTTGGGTTTGAGCTCTCGTTTCCGAGGTCCTAGTCTTGGTAATGGTTTTGCCCAGAAGTGTAGTCAGTAAACCCTAAACCGCAGGGCCAGGGTTTACATGGCACTTTCTATTGCGACTCTTCTTGTTTTGAGGACTCCTCCCAAATCACACAAAGCCAGCTCAGAACTCCAACTTCCCTAAAAATTGAGCTGTTTTGTGTATATCCTTTCCCCATGATATTACGCGGCTCCACCCCCCTGGCCTTAAGGTACATACTCCAACCCGTATTTAATACCACGGGGGCGGTATTTTTCGTACGACCCGAACATTAGGAGAGGGGTATACAGTAGTATCCCTTGAAATCTACTTCAAGCTGAATGAGAAAGCGATGAAATCAAAAGATCTGGTTGACACCGTAATAAATCAATCAAAACCAAATTAACAGCAATTGAAACCTGATTAAGATATAGGATCTAGTTCAAATCTGATTCATTTCTAATTTGAAAGTGCTGAAATCGTTTCAAATCTGAGTAGCCTCTGACTTGAGTCTCATCAAATACAGTGTCAAGCCGCAAAATAATGAATGAAAGCATTCAGATGTTGTACAGTAGAGGTTCCTTTATAAAGACCATTCAAAGGCAACCAACAGTTGAGCAACAGGCAAAATGCTGCGCC
>CAJNIZ010004330.1:0-14888 GCA_905231905.1 Symbiodinium pilosum | reverse complement strand
TGGCTCCGGCATGGATGCTCTTAATTGAACGTATGAAGACCACCGATGTTATTATGGCTCCGGCATGGATGCTCTTAATCGAGCGTATGAAGACCACGGATGTTATCATGGCTTCGGCATCAGCCTTTGCCAAGAATGCGTAGGGATTCACGCCACGCGTGGTGGCAGCAGCATTTTTGGGCCCTCGACGGATCCCCAAGTGCTGTTCGTGCCATGCAAGCCAGTCCCGATGGGCTTGGGCGGGAACGCATTTTTTGCGTGTTTACGGGCCGTCGGAGCCCTTCACAAGGAAAGTCAAACATCAGTTCCAACAATGGGTGCTTGGCATGTTATTTCTACAGCTATAACTCGATAATCATTTTTGGGTTTGGTGTAACAGTTCTTACACCCAAAACCCCAAACCCTAAGTCTGAAACTAAACCCTGAACCCTAAGAACATCAGCCCAAACAGGGTCTCCTGTGACTTTGGACGCATTGGCCACGAGCTGTTGAAGGTCTTCCTTGCCCCATGCCTCTTTTACCACATGAGCCATATATGTCTTGGGGTTAGGGAACTCGTAGTATCCCCCTTAATGGGGGTTTAGGGTTTGGGGTCTAACTCCCAATATCTCCTTTAATAACCCCTAGAATACTCGCCATATAAGACCCCACTTTAAGGAGTTTAAACTGTAGCTCACATTGAGATACCATGAAAAGGTCTGCTTCTGTACTCTTGCTGGGGTTGAATTTCAATAGTCTGAAACTGGTTTATACTCCTTATTGTGTTTTCGTATATTGAAACAAGTTCTATATTTCTCGTTGGGCGTTAATATGATGATATAGCTTTTCGTTACATAATCGGCTCTTAGTACACTAGCTTCTTATCCTAGTTTGAGTTTTGAGTATAGTGAACCGATGAAAAAACCATGTTCAACTTTGACCAAGGCCTTTGTCCGTGACAGCACCTCAGCGCTGATCTGTGATAGGTGGTCGACCAACCAACTAGTGGTTGCAAAACAGGAAACATAGAAGTTGCCGCAAACTACGGGTCCCCTTTTGGCAGGCCCCATGCTAAGCACTACAGTATATTGGGGTGTTTTTGGGGCGCCCCATGTATGAAACCTCCATCCACGTATGGCTACAAATGTTACGGGTCCCCAAAAACCCTGAACCCTACCTGGTCGGTTCTTCTTAAACTTGGCCGAAGAATAATTGAGGATTTGCAAGCTTTGAATCCCCTCCCCTAATCACAATGAACAACGGGGGGTTAAAGGTTTAGGGCTTGGACTTGACAAGAAGGGCTTTGCGGCTTCGCGCTCAGGAATTAGGGCTTAGGGCATGTAATAATGGGGAGCTAATTACATGGCCAACCAAATGGAACATTGAATTCAAATGGATACTGGGAGTTCATAGGAAAAAGGCATCTCCTCCCCGTAACAGTCACCCCCCACCTTAACGATCAACAAAAACTCACCATTGAAGAGCTGAAGCTATGTCGGGAACGCTTATCATTAGGGGGGGGGGGGTTATGCTAAGAATCTCCCAAAGCGATGCAGGTGAACGGTCTGGGTGGCAGCAATCCTTCAATCCTGTCTTAGGCTGTAGACGAATTGGGGGCACGGATCTAATTCCCTGGGGATCCTGACCGTTCAGGGCGTTGGATTCCATCTTATGTCCTGCTTTGAGAGTTTTGAGACTACTCACGATGCAGGTCTAACCCATCATGAAGCAAAAGCCTTGTAGTTCTCGGAAGGTCTTTTGGACTTCGGACGTAAGCTGTTCCACCTAAAAAGCGGAAGCACCGCCCCCAAGAGGGAAGCCCAAGAGGGCTTAGAGTTTAGGAGTCAGAGTTTAGGGCTTGGGGTTTAGGGTTTAAATTAGGGCTTACGGTTTAGGGGTGGGGATCATATAGCCCACCCCCGGTGCCTCAACAAATTACTTGGTGACTTTCTCGGCGAGCGCTCCTTTTGGGTTGCATTGGGGGTCCCAGACCCCCAAAAGGATCTAAAAATTAGATCCCCTAGAACCATAGGGGGAATTATATAAGGATTCTATAGGGGTTATAATGGGTCTATATGGTAGTTTCCCAAAATAGGGGAACCCCCATGTAGACCCCAATATACTATAGTCCTTATTATGGTGACCCCCAAAATGGCACTCCTAATTTTGGGAAACCCCCATATAGGGGATCTCATTTTTAGATCCTCCCAGGGGTCTGGGGTTCTATGCCTTCGATCTAGCAGTTGCATCCACAGCTCTACGCCTGAATCCGAAGCCCTAAAACCTGGTTTGGGATTTAGGGTTTAGGGTTTAGGGTGTAGGGGTTTAGGGCTTGGGGATCAGGGATTAGCCATTAGGGTTTAGGTTTTAGGGTTTAGGATTTAGGGTTTAGGGTTTGGGGTACGACCTCAAGCCAACCCTAACACTAAACCCTAAAACCCTATATGCAAATAAATAGTGTACCAAAGTGGGGGAAGCAGGGACTCCCCCCGTGCAATCACCTACAACCCATATTAGCTATAGTTTTTAAACTCCTTGAAGGGGGGTTACATAGGGAAGTATATAGGGGAGTATTATAGGGTTTATCAAGGGGGATACTAGCAGTTAAGGCTACAGCTCATATGTACTCTCCTCTAGCAGCACTTATATTGCATTCAGGGTTCGACTTCCCTGAACCCTACCCCCAAAGCAGCCCTAAACCCCACACCCTAAACCCCAAATTCCAAACCCTAAACCCTAAACCTACAAAGTTCTTGGGGAACTCCAGCCCCATAAATCTCCAAGGCACGTTGAAGGAGAACTTTTGCTCTCCCAACCTGACCATGGGCCAGCTGGTTTAGGGTTTAGGGGTTGGGGTTTAAGGTTGAGGGTTTTTGTTTTGGGGCTGAGGGCTTGGGGCTTAGGGTTAGGGGTTTAAAGTTCTAGGGTTTAGGTTTTAGGGATTGGGGCTTAGGGCTTAGGGCTCAGGTTTTAGGGTTTGGGGTTTCGGGTCTGGGCTTTTTGCTTTGGGGTTGGGGGGTTTTAGGGTCAGCTACAGATCTGATTCTAAAGCAGGGTCCCCCTTGATTCGAAGAAACATTCAGGGATCTCTCAAAAGAAATCCCTAGCGACCCTAAGGATATATTGGGATCTCAAGGGGATGATGGGGGGGGGGATCAATATTTCGAGGAAATCAATGGACAGGGCACCTATTAAGGAGTATATCATGCGCAAAGTTACAAACTTTAAGAGTACAAACTTAAACTCTTTGAGGCTTTGGGGTTTTTGGATGCAGGTTTAGGGCTTAGGACTTAGAGCTCGAGGTCTATGGCTTCATTAGGATTCACGTGAAGTTCAAGAACCTATGGGCTGTTGCAGCTTCATCCTTACATGCGTCAATACCTTTTTGAAATTTAGGCACCTTCCCGAACATTTGGGGGATTGTCAAAATTATGGTCCCTTTTTGGGTCCCTATTATAATACGGGGCCTAATACGGGGCCTAATTTAGGGGTCCCAAAAAGGGACCATAATTTTGACAATTCCCCATTTAACTCCCCGCCTCTTGTACTGAGTATTCCCCCCAACAGGTTTGGGTTCCGACGATGAACATGTCTAACCCTCTCTCAAACCCTAGTAGACATTGAAATTTTGGCTGGGTCGAAACTATATAAGCGACTGGAGGCAAAAGCTTTATCAAGGAGCTTCTAGTCCCAAGAAAGACACTCCCAAAACCCTAAAACCCTAAACCCTAAACCGTAATTGTATCCTGGCTGCGGGGGAATGGGAAGCATCCGGCCAAGGCAAGCGTAGGTGAAAGCCAGCTCGAGCCTAGTTTAGGTTCGGGTTGGGGGGCTTAGGTTCAGGATTGGGGTGTTGAGGGTTCAGGTTTGGGGGGATTGACGGTGTGAAGGATCAAAGTTTCACATTGCAGGGTTTGGAGTTTTGGGTTGTTTATTAAAGTCGCCCTAGGTATGGCGCGAAGGTTGAACGAGCAGAGTTTGGGTTCAAGGTTTCTCAAATGTTTGACGAGTAGCATCTAGGGATGTTGTGGGGCTTAGTGCTACGGGCGTGGGTTAAACCGGGTAATTAAACAAAGTTCCTTTACCGCAGCCCAGCTCTAGGACGTTTAGGGCTCAGGGTTTAATGCTTTTTGCGGTCTTAAACCCTAAACCCACAAAACCCTAAGCCCTAAACCCTTAAATCCCTAAAAACCCCAAACCCTAAACCCTGAAAACCCTAAACCCTAAACCGCATCACGAGGCTTGATCTGGCTTCTCGCTCTGCGTTCTCTCCCTAAACCCTAAGCCCCGGCAGCTATTGTGCAGGCTATATAGGGTATATATTGGGGTTATAGGGGTTACATAGGGCATATACTGGGATTTTACTGGGGTAGTGGAACATAGAATGGAAACTACTGTTTTAGCAAGGCAAGCCTATACCTCTTTGAACTCCAAAGTCTAAACCCCTAAACCCTAAACCCTAAACCTTAAACCCTAAACCCTAAACCTTAAACCCTAAACCCTAAACCTTAAACCCTAAACCCTAAACCTCAAACCCCAAACCCTAATCCTATACCTCTTTGAGCTCCAAAGTCTATATTCTCACCTGGAGGGCTCTGAGTTTGTATTCTGAAGGCTTGTAACCCTTGCGTTTCAGGCCTCAAAACCCCGAAGTATGGGTCATATTCCATGACTTTCGGGCCCACACCTGAAGGTACAAATCGTAAGGGTACAAAGGACAATTCAATGATAACCCCAGCTTCCCACCAGGACATTCGTCGCCAAATGTCTTTTAGGGACTATACTAAACTACATTGGAGAACCCTATGTCCATTGCTAAGGATCCCTCAGCCAGCCGAACATTCACAGTAGCACCCTGAGCTTTGAACCCCAAACCCTAAACCCGAAACCCTAAACTGAAACTCTCAAACCCCAAGCCCTAAACCTCAAACCCTCATCCCTAAACCCTAATCCCTAAACCCGAAACCCTAGAACCCAAACCCTGAACCCCAAACCCTAAACCCCAAACCCTAAAACCCAAACCCTAAACCCTAAACCCCTAAACCCCACCGCTGTCCCAGGAGCTTTCCGTTGGCATCATAGCGGGCATCGAAGATCATGTTTGGATCAAGGCTGGGCATTGTCATGTTGAATGGGCCTGGGTTTAGGGTTCGGGTTTAGGGTTTAGGAGTCTAGGGTTTAGGGTTTAGGAGTTTAGGTTTTGGGAGTTTAGGGTGTAGGGTTGTAGGTGTTTCTCAAAACGTGCCCTGAATGATCTCTGGTGGAAGCCCTCTAAGGCGCCTATATTTTCACAGAATCCTCGGGTCCCAAAACAACACAAGGCAACTTCACACACAGACATCAAAGACCTGTGAGAGTAATCTCTCCAAAATGAGGGTTTGGTTGAGGTTTAGGGCTTTCCCTCATAGGGACACCTGCAATTCCCTACAATCCCAACATACCCTCAGGGACCCAACAGGAGTCCCCATTTCGACAAAGGCCAACACCGAAAGCACGTTATTAATCCCAAACCCCGAGTGCTCCAAAACGAGAATCCTCAACACAAACGCCCTACATACCCTAAATCCTACTTGGATTGTCAGGGGGACATAGCGCATGTACTTATAGCACCTGTAAGAGCCATGCAATGGCCCCAGGTTATCCCTACTACCAACCTACTTGCCAAGTCCTTGAGAGACCTCCAAGTAGCCCTCAATCCCAAACTTAAACCCTAAACCTCTAACCCTAATCCCAAACTTAAACCCTAAACTCTAAACCCCAATCCCAAACTGAAACCCTAAACCCTAAACCCTAAACATGATCCAGGGGCCAAAGTTTTCGTGAAGCAAGCCGGGGCTGTTAGGATCCTTGGACAGCTCCCCCTTGATTGGCACCGAAATGGGGTAGCGTGCCTTACTGCAGGATGCGATTTACTCGGTTCCTCAGTAACCTGCCCGTAATAAGAAGGGTATCCCTTTTCCTACTGTTCCGCTTCAATAAGGGAGTCCCCAAACCTTCTTAAACCCTGAAACTTAAGCCCTATACCCTAAACCTTAATTAAGCTTGAGCCCTAAACCTTAAACCCTAAAACTTAAGCCCTGAACTCTAAACGTTAAACCCTAAGCCCTAAACCTTAAACCCTAACACTTAAGACCTGAAGCCTTCGTCATCCCTTGGGGAGAAGCTGCTTCGCAGATGCTATGTGCCGTATAGGCATACCAGCCTGGGCTGCTCTTCAAGGAACTTAAAATCAGCCAAACAGCCTAGGGTTTTAGGGTTTAGTAGGGTTTTAGGGTTTAAGGTTTGGGGTTGAGTTCAGTGCTTTTGGTTTTATGATCTATCCGAAAAATGGAAGATCAAATGGAAATCAAATAGAACATGACATGCACACACGGCTAAACTAGGGTTATATGTGGATTACGTCGGGTCCCGCTCCCTGATTATCCAAAATTCCAGCTATACAGTTTTGTATACCCCAATGGGAATATCTAATCTAAGGAGGGTGTGTGGGGGGGGGGGGTTCAACATTAGTTGAGCGTAGGGGATTGCTATGCTAGGTTGTTTTAAAAAAGGGTCTTGGGGCGTATATACGGATCATAGAGGGTGTAGGGTTTAGGGTCACAAAGGGTTTAGGTTTTAGGGCTTCAGCTACCCTGATGGAGAAGAAGGTGGAAACGAATGGAGAACATGTCATGGAAACTGAGGCTATATAAGGGTTATGTAAGATAGTAGGGACCCTAAGTTAAGCTATCATGAGAGGGAAACCACATATTTCACTGTATCTACATAGTCATGTTATGCTGACTCAATTTGCACTCCTCCTAAACCCTTAACCGTAGACCCAAAACCCTGAATAAAAAACCTAGGCCCAAACACCTAAACAAAGACCCTACGTAAACCCTAAACAAAAAACAAAAGAAGCCCTAAACCCTAGACCCCCAAAACCCTAAACAAAAAGAACCCTTAACCCTAAACCCCAGACCCTAAACCCTTATATCCTGTACCATGCAATCCTAAACCCCTAAACCCTAAGCCCTAAACCCTAAACCCTAAACCCTAATCCCTAAACCCTAGACCCTAATCCCTCACGCTCAAACGCACCAACAGAGTAAACTTCACAGCGGAGACTAGTCCCCTACCGTTCGGCCCGGCCTGCATCACTTCCTCACACGAGAGGATCCGCCGAGTAATCGACATGGGTCCAGGAGTCAAACCAGCCTTCGACCTGAAGTAGACACGCCTCGCAATCTGGATACCTCTGATGCAACAATCAGGGTCCTCGAGTTCGTTCCTCGCAAACCGCGCAATACCCTCACTGTCAACTCGGACAACAGAGGGATTTCCCGGCTCTGGTGTCCCAATAAGAGTCGCATCGTCGCCAGAAGAGGCAGTGACATACCGGGACTGTGCCATTTCATGGTCCTCTTTGCCACCAAATATGTGAGCCATTGTCTAAACTCCTAGTATCCCCCTTAATATCCCCTATAGTAGTCCCCTATATAGTCCCGTATATAACCCCCCTTTAAGGAGTTCAGACTATGGCTCATGTGATATCCCCGCTGCAGTTCTTTGCGATCAGGCCGCCCCGCCTTCCCAAGGACGCCAAAGCGCGCTGATTCGCGCGCATGGCCCTAGCAAAAAACCCTAATCCCTAGACCTAAACCCTAATGGCTAATCCCTAATCCCCAAGCCCTAAACCCCTAAACCCTAATCCCTACACCCTAAACCCTAAACCCCTAAACCCTAATCCCTAAACCTAAAACCTAAACCCTAATGCCAAACCCTAATCCCTAAACCCTAATCCCTAATCCCTAATCCCTACACCCGAAACCCCTAAACCCCTAAACCCTAATCCCTAAACCCTAAACCCCTAAACCCTAATCCCTAAACCTTAGAAGCAACCCAGGAGCCCTCCGACGGATGTACCTGCACTTCGGTTCGGGTGCAAGTGCAGAAGCCTGGTATGGTGGGTTCAGTCGTAGCCACCATGTACCTGTCTAAGGGTTTAGGGTTTAGGGTGTAGGGCTTAGGGTTTAGGGTTTAGGGTTGAGGAGGTCAGAAGTATGGGCCTCATATGGGCCCTTCTACCCTTAAGGGTACATATAGGATATAAAATGGGCATACAAAGGCCCCAGGGTTAAGAGCCCATACTAGAGGCCCATGGTTTCAACCTTAGACCCTGTGGATGGGTTCAGGGTTTAGGATTTAAGTTTTAGGATGTGGGATTTAGGTTTTTAGGATTTAGATCTCAGCGGCAGCAAAGCTCTGTGATCCAGCCTAATAATGGAGAATCAAACGGAAAAGAATATGGAACATGAAACGAAACCTGGGATGATGTAGGGGTTTAGAGGGATTGTATCAGTATGGTACCACCAATACTATGCGATCCTATGTAGGTTTAAGGTGTAAGGATTAGGGGATAGGGTTTAGGGCTTAGGGTTCCCCTTCCTCCCTCCCCTGCAAACATGAAGCCTAGATGGAGGCCTGGTCTGAGGGAGGTAGTATAGGATCCCATAACATCTTTTGTCATCTGGGAGCGATTAAGGCTTAGCGGACTCCGAGGGAAATTTTCGGGGTGATATGGACATAGGGTTCCGCAAATTGGAGGTACCGTTGAGGACCTTGCGAATATGGAGAATTGTAGGAGCAGTATAGGGACTGAGGGGTCCTCCTTTTAAAGTCTTTAAAGATTTTTTACTGACACCAACATTGCAAGGAGAAGTCCTCCTTGAGGTTCCACTTGAGAGTGGCACATGAATCGTGTTTTTCAAACTGCTACTCAACAATCATCGAAGCACCACATGCCGGCAAAATCGCTGATGTTGAAAACCTTCGGGTCCACGGAAGGCTGCCTGATGTACTTGTAGTCCTTCGTTCTCTAGAGACAAAAAGGGTTTAGGGTTTAGGGTTTAGGGTTTAGGGTTGGATAAAACATGGTCCTTCTTGGCATTGGGTAGCCGCATAAAACGACGCACACTCTAAAGGCTGTATGAACCCTAGCAATCCCCAAAAAGATGCTCAAGTAGGATAATCTGTTGGAGTCTGGAGTCTGGACAGGAATAGCTAGCAGCCGATGCAGCCACTCCGATCAGAGCCGCGCAAAACAGCTGGAAAGCCCAAAACGATGGCATGGCTCAAAAGTGCAGCGTAGCGCGGGGATGTGAGATATATATCGCTCAAACCTATTTTGGGGGTTTATACCTACTACAACTAAAAGTTAGCTGGTTGGGGTTACACGTGCAGCTTCAAGTAGAAGCATTTGCCAGAAGGAGCGGTGCACTGACTCAACGGCAGCATGATCATGACTGCTCAGCAGCAGTGCTAGACGCGTTTCGCCTGGTAGCACTCTGAGTTTATCGCAGACCTTACTAAGTGATGCAATGGACCTTGGTTCACTGGGCATGTCGTTACCCTCCCCGTGTGGATGATGGCTTTGAGCCCAGGAAAGTGAAGCTGGCAAACAACCTCTCAAAGAGCTGTACACCCCTTAATCAAGGAATATACCACATGTAAGGGGTCCTGGTATCCCACGACCCTCGTTACATGGTCCTCAACAAAAAGCTTAGCGCTAGATAGAGCGTAGTTGCAGAGTAGTTGGAATGTCTAGGTCTGGGAAATACGGGTCATTTAGGGACACATGCCTTAGTTCAGGCCTATTGGGCTCCCTGCGAATACGTCTCTGGCATCTGGCCGCATGACCCCAAATTAACAAGTCAAACAGAATTCTTACAGGGGGCGGGGGGTCCGATGCTTAGGGTTTTTTTTGGGGGGGTGGGAATGTTCTTACAACAAGGCTTACAGTATTTTTCTAGAAACATCCATATCGGACAAATAGTGGCGCTCAAATACTCCAAACCCCAAGCCCCAAGGATGCCAGACCACAAACTCAACAGGCATGCTGTTAGAAGATTTCAGGTGGCTTGCTAGGTTTTGGGTTTTGGGTTACCATCTAAAGCGTGTCGGGCAGTTATGATGGCATGTGACACGTCCAGGCCTCTCTGCATGGTATCCTAGGTGAAATTCTACTCCTATGTGATCTTCTCAATGAGGGGGCGGCGGCCGGGGACCCATCGCAGACATGTGTTATATGTAACTGAACATGGAGGGGGTTACCTGCTAGGGATTATCCAGTAGGCTGTCACTAAGATTTCCGAGCCTACACTGAGACCACACTTTCGACAACCCCAACCCCCCAAATCGAGTTTTCCAGAAACTTCCATATGGTACTGCGGATTTCAGGTCTCAGAGTGCAATAGCTCACATCTATATACAAGCTCGAGGCGCAAGATAGCTATGCAGTATCTCCCAAAATAGGATTTAAGGTTTAGGGTCCTGTTTTCCAGTGTACTTGCAACAAGCGACCCTATGCGTCTTAGGGCTAGACATGGGCGAGATGTCCAGAAGTCATTGTTGACCCAAACCATAAGCCCGTGAGATGATTAGCGGGCTTTGGTCACCCCAACTAGGGGAAACCCCGCAAGTACCATCCGCAAGGTTTTAAGGAGCTGATGAGGACTATATAGGGCTTAATAAGGCCTAACAGGCTCTAAATCAGGGGGGGTATGTTGGGAGTGGGGAGGGGGTACTATTGTAACCCCTAGTCAACAGCTATGATAAAGACCAAATAAGAATCATATGAGCTACAGCCAATATTTGCCACATATTTGAATGGGCATGGGTTCCCCATTTGGGACTACATTCGGGACTCTACCAAACTGTTAAGGGTCCCTCAATAAGGCTAAAAGCCACAGGACCTCAAATAATGACAGTTGCAGGGTCCCGGTTTTGGTGCTTAGGGAAATCTAAACCCTAAACCCTAAAAAACTTAAACCCTAAAAACCTAAAACCTTAAACCCTAAGGGTAACCCTCCTATCGAAAAGACTAAGGCCTCACAATTATGCTCCGAATGGTCAACCCTAGGTTTGGGGCTGCCGCCCTAAACCCTAAAACCCTAAATTAACCCTGAAGCCCTAAAACCCTAATCAGGGTTTAGGGTTTAGGATCTAGGGTTTAGGGATTAGTGATTAGGGTTTGGGGTTTGGGGTTTAGGGATTAGGGCTTCAACCTTAAAACCTAAACCCTAATAGTCAGCGCACGGAATGGTGGCTATTGTGCTGGGGCCCTGTACATTCAGTGTACCATCTCACTAGGGGGTACGGTCCCAACTCAACTGAAATGTCATGAGCTCCAACCAATATCTCCATACAAAGTAATGGAGATTTGTTCCTAGTAGGGAGTATGCTAGAGACTATACGTAACCACCAAAAAGATGCCTATGCCCACCCTTAAAGGACTCTTGGTAAGCCTAATACTGACAGTAGCTCACTTAACCCCCCAACCCTAAACCCCAAACCCTAAACCCCCTAAACCCTAAACCCCAGACCCCCTAAACCCTAAACCCTAAACCCTAAGGCACCAAAACCCTATACCCCCCCATAACCCTAAACCCGACAGCGCCCAAGTCTTAGACTGCAGGTCGGGTTCACGAAGAGCTCGAACATCCGGAAGTTTTCCCTGCTCGGAGTGGATGTTTGAACTTGATCGCTTGATCTCCTATGATGTAAGGTTTAGGGGTTAATGGCCTAAGTGCTTACCACTACTTTTCAGCTTCTTTTAGAAATCAGGGCGGCGCAAGATTTCTTCCATCAACGGTAGCTTAGGCTTTGGAGCTCAAAAAACCTTTGAGTGCAGGGCTTCTGGCTTGCGCTTTTGGCTCATGGTTTGGAATTTTGGATTTGGGTGCTGAATCACTAGAGATGTAGAAGGCTCAGGATTTAGTAGCTAACAACCAGTAGCAGGGAATGGAGGACTGTACCCCATAGTAGACCCTACAGAAATCCAATAAGATGATCTCCATGTTCCTTTCCATTCCTGCATGCCCTGCATACAACTAATCCCCTCCTACTAATATGAAATCCTCCCACTCCATAATGGTGAAAACTCCCAATAAGAGACTTTCAGTTTTGGGGGGGTATATCTAAACCTTAAACCCTAAACCCCTAAACCCTAAACCCCTAAACCTTAAACCCTAAATCCTAAACCCCAATATTTGCCGGGAAGTATTTAGTATTGGTATGAAGCGATCCGTCGGCCTCAGGATCCGTGCAGTTTGAGGGGTTACCCTACACCCAAAGCTTCCCCCTACCTTTGGGTTCAGGGTTTAGGGTACACCCTGAGCTTCCCCCTACCTTTGGGCATAGGAAGTAAGCGGCATTCCTTGCAGCGTATATTCACATATATATATATATCTCTCTCTCTCTCTCTGTGGACGGATGTATTAAACAGACCCCTTACCCAGAGCGTCCAAGTACCCAATAATTAGGTACTTGGGTGTAGGGCAACGAAATGTATAATGAAGGTTTGGATAAGTATATGATTCATTATTAGGTGCTTGGACCCTTAGGCCCTTAGCGTTAACCCGCCGAAAGGAACCCTAATCTGTGGTACTTTAAAGCCCTCCAAAGGTAATTAAGAATCTGTCTCATCATGTAAAACAATCAAAAACTGTTACTATGGTGGTTTCCTAAAATTAAGGGTACGTTTTTGGGGGTCCCCATAATCAGGACTACAATACATTGGGGTCTATATTGGGGTCCCCCCCCCGTAAACGCTGCCTCGCAAACCAGGGCTATGATGCATGCAGGGGCTCAGGACGAGAAAGCTGAAACCATTGGACCATGTGAGCTGCAGTCAAAACTCCTTAAAGTCCTAAAAGAGGGGGGTATGTAGGGCATTGTATAGGGGACTACTATAGGGCTTATTAACGGGATGCTAGGAGTTTAGACAATGGCTCATGTGGGAGTTCGCAGGCGCATTGTGAGTGTTTTAGGGGCTTAGGGTTCAGGGTCCTCCCACAACCCCAAACTGACACGTGCCCTTCCATCTTTTCGTCTCGCTCTCTATGACAGCTCAAAACAGAAGGAGTTTGAAGGTTTGGGATCCGTTCACAGTAGAAGGATTGCATAATCCCAATATAGCCCCAACACAGCCCCAAAATGGCCCCCAATATAAACCCACTATAAGCCAAATATAACATAACCCCAATATAGCCCCAATGTACCTGAAGGATTGTATAGGGTTAATCATATGATAGGGATTTTAAAGAGGTTATACAAGGATTCTATAGCCAAAGCCCTAAACCCTAAACCCCTGAACCCCATTACATCATTTTGCAAGCCTGGACTCAACTAGATTCCCCAGTTACCCCTTAACAATAAGGGTACCCCTTTTCCTACTATTCATTCAGCTTTATT
Organism: Symbiodinium pilosum; assembly: GCA_905231905.1. NCBI lineage: Eukaryota > Dinophyceae > Suessiales > Symbiodiniaceae > Symbiodinium > Symbiodinium pilosum. The sequence goes on along the minus strand of CAJNIZ010004330.1, from coordinate 1,676 downwards.
AAGCAGACCCCCAAATAAAAAGAGTAAAAGGGTACTACTGGAGTGCCTAGTCTAAGGCCCCGGCAAGAAATACTGCGCACGCAGGGCATCAACGTCATCTTCAGAGACGCTGCCTCAGAGCGGCCAAACATGGGCTTTAGCTTTAGGGTTTAGGATGGTTTAGGGTCTCCCAAAAACCTACAACAACGGCCCGTTACCCAAAAAAATAGTGGATTTAGGAAAGCCTAAACCCTTGGGTGGTTGGGAGGACTAGGTACCTAGACCCATGGGAGGATGTAAAAATTAGATCCCCTATATAGACCCATAATAACCCCTATATAATCCTTCTATGATTTCCCTTATGGTTCTAGGGGATCTAATTTTTAGATGCTTTTGCTAGGTAGGAACGTGGACTGTATCTGCATGAGCCTTGAGGTATTGCTGTCTTCCAACGGCTGTCTGGCTGTGTTGTCCCACATCCCATTTAGGGTTTAGGGTCAAAACCCTAAACTCCTAAACCTGGTAACCCCTACACCCTGAGCCCCAAAACCAAAAAGCCCAAAACCTGTAAACCAAGCCCCAAAACCCAAAACCCCTAACTAGACTCACGGGGGGCAGGTTCTAGGTGGTAGGTTTTTGGAGCTGTGCAATTGGCTTAAAGAGCCCCCGCTTTCAAGCCTCCGGAGTTTAGGTTCAGGGTTCAGGGCTTATGCAAGAAGTCATGGGGGCAATCTGCTTGACGAACTCCGAAGCAGCTTGATTGTGGATACCTTAGAAAAGGGCACCGGGTTTATTCAAGGGGATGGTCTTTTTGGCTCTTGTTTCGTGGGTTTTGGGGCACTTAGAATGTTCCCTACTTTCGAGGTGCAGGTGGTATCCAAAGTCCAAATAAACAAGGGCCAGCAGAGTTTCTACACAGAGGCTTTGGGTCTAGGCATATATTAGTTGGGTACATGCATAGGATTTCTTAGGAAAATCTACTCCATCTGACTGTTCTGTAACCCTGCTTGCGAGCGAAGTAAAGGGATTTTGGGGTACATCAATCACCCCCCCCAAAACAAAATAAGGACCCTATACCCCAAACCCTAAACCCCAAACCTTTATGAATATCCTAGCACTGCTTTTTTGGGTTACCTTCAGCCCAAGACTTCCCAAAACACCCACACCCATGAGCCTGGCCTAGTTGGGGGTCTAAGTCTGCATAGCTCTATACCTAATAGCTACTTCGGGCCCCCGAGATCTACAAATAACGGCTACACTTTGGTCCCTGAGATCTATAAACAGTAGCTACTTCTAATTTGGGCCCTGAAGTTCGTGACCGTACCTACCCTGCGGCTATTTGGATCCTACACCTGAGCTTTGATGTTTAGTGTAGACCCCTGATTAATAACCCCCCTTCCCTTAATGGGAATTACAATAGGGATCTTAATATCAAGGCCCTTTAAAACGAGGAGGTTTATCAATCATGAGCCTACATCCTAAACCCTAAATAGTAGTTTCCATTTTCTTTTCCATTATCCCTACATAACCCCTATATATTACCCCTATATATCCCTCTAAAGGGGGGTCTACATTAGGGTTCACAGCAGCCCCTTTTGCGATTAAGCTCCCAGCATCCTGCCACATCCGACACGAACAGCATCCTCATGGGCTCAGGGTTTATTCCCTTTACTTTTGTGTGTGTGTGTTTTTTTTTT